>LOJH01019003.1:0-13670 GCA_001685095.1 Ellobius talpinus | reverse complement strand
ACACACACACACACACACACACACACACACGAACACACATACACACACACAAAATAAAATTGAAAACAGTAAAAGCAAAGATAGTTCTTACAAAGCTTGGCCTGGGGAAACCTGCAGGCCACCTGGTGAATGTTTATGGAGATTCTGAGGCCTTAGAAAAGCCACGATAATTTCTAGCTTTGTGACTAAGTATTTACAAAGAGCATTTTAACAAAAAGAAAATAAGATTTTAAAAAAATCAAATTAGAAACCAGAACTCAACTTCTTTTGGAGACATAGCTCAAACCTGGAATTATTAGCTCTGACATGGAGGGAAAGCGAGCATAACACTTTCCCTTTATAGTCCCAGACCGAATTCAATTCCAGGCCCATATAAAATTCTGAATTTCCAAAGGAACATAGTACAAGAAATAATTTAACAGTTTATCTAACTATGAATAAAATATCCTGATATCAGCACACAATCAATATTTGTGTGCATGTATGTGTGCATATATGTAAGGGTACACACACAAATGTATGACTATGTGTGGAAGTCATAGGACAACCTTGGGTTTCATTCCTAAGGCGCCATCTCCGTTGTCTTTTGAGGCAGGGTCTCTCACTGACCTGGAACTGACTGACTAGGCTAGGCAGACTGGCCAGTGAGCACCAAGGACATTCCTTATCAGTTCACGTTACAAATGCACCATCACATCCAGAGTGCACGTGTGTGTGTGCGCCTGCGTGCGCGCGTGTGTGTGTTTGTGTGTGTGTGTGTAAGTGTGTGTGTGTGTACGTGCGCATGTGTGTGTGTATGTCAGGGCTCCATGCTTACTTAGCGAGCACATCACTCACAGCCATCTCTCCAGCCCACAGTGGTTTTTTTGTTTTTGTTTGTTTTTGTTTTTTAAATAAACTGTAGACATTCTTCTTACTCTCCGGAGTCTGGGGTGTATTTTACCCTTACACTTCATCTCCATATCAGTTAATGCAGGACAGCAAAGGAAAACTGGGCAACACACCTGCAGAACATGGTTGCATGTTACTCTAAATGGTGCCTAGCTCTTGACCCCGGGACAGCAAAGCTCTCTAGACTTCTTCATGGCAGTTTTATTGAAGTCCTCAAACCCCTTCTTAATAAATTGGGTGGGGACATTAGTGCCTCTCATGTTTCAGAATCATCATTTCAAATTTTATAAAATTAAAATCTCTACTATCCATTTTTCTTAAGGTATTTTTACCAAAAGATGAACTTATTTTCAAGATTAACTTGATCCTAAAGGTAATAGCTTTGATGTCACAAATCCGATACTTAGCATTTGTGAAGAGAGATGATGCCCATTGAAGCAAATGTTGCACACGTGCAGAGAAGCTTGGGTTTGCGGATTTTTGTTTTCTTTTTTCAATCTTTTTTTAAGGGATGTATTCTATTATTTTATTTATTTGGTTTTTCGGGGCAGGGTTTCTCTGTGTAAGAACCTTGGTTGTTTTGAACTCACTCTGTAGACCAGGCTGGGCTCAAACTCACAGAGATCCTCCTGCCTCTGCCTCCCGAGTGGTAGGATTAAAGGCGTGCACCACCACCGCTTGGCATATGTTGTTATTTTAAAATTATGTTTGTCTGTGTCTGTGTGGGGGTATATGTACATGAATGTAGGTCACGATGGAGGCCGGAAGAGTGTATTGGATCCCTGAAGCTGGAGTTTCAGGGGTTGTGAGCCACTTAATGTGGGTTCAGGGCCACTGCCAGGATAGTGTGTGATTTTAGCAACTGAGCCATCCCTCCAACTCCCTGATTTATTGCTGTCATTAATGAATCTGGATGCTGTCAACTTTCAGGAGTTTCTGCATTTTAGTTCACCCAACCTTAAATATATCACTGCCTGAATTCCCAACACCGAAGATACAGCTCTGCCTGCTGGTTTGGTGTTGGCACTGACTCAGCACCTTCTCCCTGGCACCCTAGAACCACACAGAAGAGCATTTGTTCATTGATGTTCAGTCATCTGAAATCTACAGAAGCCAGGGGCAATACTTCACGTCCCAATATACAGGCACACACACACACACACACACACACATACAAACACCTGTATCTACTACAATCACACATATACACAGATATCTATGTATGTGTGTGTAGGAACGTATGTGTCCATCATGAAAATCATATGGAGGAGGAATGTTTCTTTTTCTACCTTACCAAACGAGGGGCTGAAGTATGATGAAGTCCCAGAGCTAGCAAGCAGTGATGTTCAAAGTGGTGCTGAATTTCTATGTGTTTGTGCATGTTTTATGTGCATAGGTGTGTCTTATACCAGGTCTTTTAAAATTAAAAGAGCGATGGACATACCACCCTGAATGAACCCAACCTTGTCTGATCTTAGAATCTAAGCTGTGCCAGGCTCATTAGTACTTGGATGGGAGACCTGGAAATATCAGGCACTGCAGACTTAACAAAACAAACAAATGAAAACACTTTACTTTGTGAAGGTTGGAGGTGGTGATGCATGTCTTTAATCCCAGAACTTGGGAGACAGAGACAGGCAGATCTCTGTGAGTTTGAGGCTAGTCTAGTCTACAAAGTGAGTTAAAGGACAGCCAGAGCTACACAGAGAAATCTTGTTGCAAAAAAATTCATCATCATCATCACAAATTAATATTAATAGTTTTTGTGTTGAGTAATTAATTAAAGAAAATATGACAGACAAAACAACAACAAATCTGACTGCAAGATACATCTTGGTAATAAAGGACTGGTCTAGCATTTATGAGACCCTGAAAGAAAATGGAGACACCAAGGAGAGAGAAGGAGGAGAAAGGAAGCAGGAGAGGAAGGAAGGAGAGAAGAAAAGAAGACAGGAGTAAGGGAAGGAAGATAAATGAGTAGATGGAAGATAGGTTAGTGGTTAGATGAATGGATAAATGGATGGATGGATGGATGGATGGACGGACAGGGTGTGGGTAGGTGCATGAATGTGAGGATGGATGGATGGATGGATGGGTGGATGGGTGGATGGGTGGATGGATGGGAGTATGGGACTACAGATGTACAGTTGAAAGAACAGACAGATGGACAAATAGGTGAATGACTGCATAGCAAGACAGACAAGAAGATATTCACTGCAAACTCCAGATCAGGGAACTGAGCAAATTTTAAAGGCTATGTGTCCCTGTGATTATCCCAGGGAAGATCTGTCACGTGACTGACAGTGCACTAGCTAATATCAAAGACAACTTGCATCCTCTTCCCAACATCAGGACAAAGACTGAGGGCAAGGCTTTCATTTCAGGCTCCTCCCACCTGGAAGAAGAATCCACTTACATATACTCTCTGTGAGCAGAGTGCACGGCGGCTGCGTTGCTGTAACGCCAGAGGACAATGGCCGAGGACAGCACATCCAGGATGGCATCAAACTAGAGAAGGAGACAGGACGTTAGTGGCTCTCCAGAGTCAGCAAGGCACAACCGTGAACACACAGGGGAAGTGCACAGTGACCCAGAGAGTTTGAATAAGCATCTTGGAGTCTACATATTTTCACATGCATCTTGCTTTGAACTCCATGGTGGAGCCCTGGGCATTACATACTGCCCTGGTAGCAGAGCTGTGGCCCTTGTATGATTGACTCTGTTCTCAGATCCCTAGGGTCCTGGCACTATGGAGATATGGGACAAGAGATAGGAATGGGAGGTACAATTTTCTGAAATACATGAAACTGTTTATACTACAACAGGCAAGATGGCATTAACATTTTCCTATACATAGTAAATTTAAAAAAATAGTAACTTAAAAAAATTCTAATTCTGACTCTCATTGAAACTGTTTTAGCTAGGTTCAGGAAGTCTACCAACAGTTTGATATTGTATAGAAATCTCTATGCTTTAGAGAGAAAGAGAGAGAGAGAGAGAGAGAGAGAGAGAGAGAGAGGGAGGGGTGTTTCTAAGTGTGTATATGTTATGTGTCTGGATATATATATATACATATATACACATATATATTGTGTATGTGCACACACGTGATATGTATATCTATGCTGGGTATTTACTTCTGGATGATGTGTGTTTATGCTATGTGTGTTTCTATTTCTCTCTCTGTATGTGTTGTATATGTCTGACTGTGTTCATATATTGTATATCCATCTCACTGTATGTATATGTGTTGTATATTTATTTCTGGGTATGTGCACATGTTGTTTGTGTTCTGGGTACCAGTGTGTGCATGTGTAACTTTCTGGACAGTTCACATCCTTCATAAAACTCTTAAAAGAATTTGTAACAGTCTCAGCACAACACTCTCCAAACATTAAGCTCTTACAACAAAGGGCAGATATGGGCCTGGGACCCAGTACAGGATGCCCCAGGTCTGTGCAACAAGGAGGGAAGGAACTTGCTTGGGTCATCACACATCTCAATTCTTGGGACTATACTAGTGCTGGCCCTCTCTCGAAGGGTATGAAGAAATGTCACTCAATTTTTCAACATACCTGCCTACGTTGACCTATTTCCACCAGGAGGCAGACAGAAAGCTCAGCTCCCCTTAGCAGGGCTATAGATAGACTGATTTCCAGTGTGAGCAGCCCCAATCCATCTCAACTCCCAATGTCTCTTCCTACACCAGCAATATGCACCACCCCAGTGTTAGGACTACATGCAACTTGGAAGGGCACAGAGAGGCTAGTCTCCCCAAAACATCCTCTCAAGCAACCCCTTCACAGAGCATGTGCACCCCGGATGTATACGTGGGAACTATCCCATCTTGATGCCATTTAATTCTATTGCATTGTCATTTGCACAGAAGTTGTTTTTCCTAAAGTTGTGCTTCCCATGTTCATTTCATATCTGTTAAGCATAAGCACCCATCTATTCCACGACTGGGTGAGAGTCATGGCTTGGGGAAAACCATGCAGAACTTCATCATGGTGAGGACATTTCAGGCTACTTACTGCAAACCCAAAGGCAGAGGCGCTGTACCTCATGACGGAGACAGCTAGAAAGAAAGAAAACACCCATTCAGATTTGACAGCCTCATGGTTTATGTGTTTCATTTGTGAGTTCGTCAGCACAGTGCATACAACCTTTGAACATCAGGGGAAAGTTCCAAGAGAATAAAATTTTAAAAACCAATGTCTAAAAATTCAAAGAATTCAAAAAGAAGAAAAAGAAATTATTTTCAAATTCTACCTGCAACACTTCCCCCACCGTGTTCTGAAGCATCCAAGGACCAGCTTCAGGGAAAACAAAGTTAAGCACCTGTCAGTCACATGGCTTCCATGCCTTTGAAAATCCAGAAACTGAAAGCGGAGAGCTGGGAACTAAATTTCAGGTTTCAGTGAAGCTGAAACCTGAATCCTCCTGTCTCAGCTTCCTCAGTTGCTAGGATCACAGGCTTGCACTATCAGGCCTGGTTGTATTTTTACTCTGAATCCATCTGCTCTAACTGGCCTTGGTACAACGGGTGGGCACAGTTAAAAAGCCTCTCCACATCATGTGCCCCAGAAGGCCACCTGACTGGCAGATGTTAAACTGTGACTTCAAAATGTCTGCATTTGAGTTCTTTGGTGATACCAGGACTTTACTTGGAGAGCTGCAGATTTCAAAGGAGTAGATGCCCGAGTTATTGCAGCAAGAAATATGAAGAGCCTCACCTCAGATTTGTAGTTAAACAAATGCTGTTGGCTGGGTGGAGGGCTCAGTAGAGTAAATGCTTGCTTTGCAACCGTGAGAACATGACTTTGACCCTTGGATCCCAAGCCACAAAAGGCAGGCGGGCTAATGCACTTGTAATCCTAGCCCTGGGGAAGGGGAGATAGGTGGACCTCTGGGGCTCGCTGTCAGGCCAGCTTAGACTACTTGGTAACCCGTAAACCAGTAAGAGATCATTTCAAAAAACAAGCTTTGGAGATGATTAAAACCACTTGCTGTTTTTTTTCAGAGGACCAGAATTTAGTTCCTAGCACGCATGTCAAGTGGTTCACAATCTCCTGTTACTTCCAGCTCTGACACCCTCTTCTGGCCTCTTTGGGACAGATAAACATAAATGCACCTACAGATAAAGAGAAATAATACAAGTATATATGTGTATGTGTGTATATATATATATATATATATATATATGTCACACCATAAAAGTGGTTTCTGGCCTATACATGTAATTGTGTTTGTATCCATATATATGCAGGTATATTTAAATTCAAGCATACACACAAGTGTACACACACATGCCCCCCCACACCATGCATAGGAGATAACCACCAAGGGGACCAAGGGGAGGTTTCTCTGATTCCATGGAGTCCAGTGCCATGTTTCGCTCTCAGAACTACACTGGAAAGTGAGTTAAGCCTGCCAGGTAGACATATAAAGGCTAGCAAATTCGGACTATCATTATTATTCAAGCCCTGTGCGGCAGGGCACTGTGAGCCAGTGGGGTCCTAGTGAACTCAGGGTCCTTCAGAGAGATGTGTTATTTACTCAGGAATCACCTTCATCTAATTCCTTGATAAGATGCAAAAAGCAAAAAGCCAAAATTGCATGGGGAGTCAAGAGTCCTCTGAAGGGTCGCCCATGTTTCTCTGTGCTAGCTGCTTCCCCCTGTGGCCAGCTCTAAACAGCTGTGAACAGTCATTAGCCCCAGACCCACACGGAAGAGCTCGGTAGCCTCCAAGGACTTTTCAAGAGTGTCAAGGAATAAGTTCATTTTCTTTGGCCCATAACTGAATCATAGCACATCCTGAATCCAGGATAAGAATTACTTCAACAGAAGTGGGTAGATAGGCTTAGGTAGCCCTGTTTCCATGTAAATAAAATCACACTAAGGAGATTTCTTTCTTTTCTTGCATATGTGTACATATGTGTGTGTAGGTACATGAGTGTGTGTGTAGAGACTGGAGGTAAAACCCCAGTGTTATTTTTCAAGAGCTGTCCACCCCAGTGTTTGTTTCTTTGGTTGGTTTTTGTTTGTTTTTTGTTTATTGTTTTTTGAGGCAAGGTTTCTCTGTGTAGCCCTGGCTGTCTTGGAACTCACTCTATAGACCAGGCTGCCCTTGAACTCAGAGATCTGCCTGCTTCTTCCTCATGAGTGCTGGGATTAAAGGTGTGTGCCACTGCTGCCACCAGGCCTACCTCGTTTTACAAGACAAGGTCTCTCATTGATCTGAAACTTGCCAAAGAGGCTAGGTTGGCTGGCCAGCAAGTCCCGGGTATCTTTCTGTCTCTGTCTCCCCAACACTAAGAGTACAGTAACCCAACTCTCTTCTTGCAGTTCTGGGATCAAGTTTAATTCATCTCGCTTGGAGAGTCAGCACTTGACAACCTGGAGCCATCTTCCTAACCACCATTCTGAAGGGTTTTCGTTGAGGCATTTCCAACCTAGCTCATGCAAGAATGAGTTATGTCTGGAGAACAGGCCTATACCAGGGTGACAGATGGAGGCAGAGTGAGGCCCAAAGCACTCTGTGCACGCATGGGCAAGCACAGCCCAGAGTCACCATAGGGCCAAGATGCTGCCTGTAAGGTACAAGCCATGTCAGCCTCAGCCACACTGCACCCTGAAAGCTGGGCTGTGCAAGCAGCTGTGAGGCAGGGCTCTCCTATGAGGACAGCTCTTAGCAAGTTCGGGCAATAGAGCTGAAGGGAATCAGAACTCTAAGATGCCACTTTTCTGAGTCGTGACCCACACTGGGGCAGACTTGAGGGTTGTAGTTGCCTTTGAGTCGTGAATGTTCTCTGGAGTAACCCCAAACAATTCATTGATTCACCAAGGTGGACTTGGGTGAAATCACTTTTTTGTCTGTTATTGGTCTCTCAAACGATAGTAGTTGCTAACCTCTGAAGGACAGGAATATTTGAGGGTTTTTTCCTCTACTTTTCTGTGTTTCCTATAGCTATCATAAGTAACCATTCTAATTAGATTATGTATTTTATTTGGGGGAAAAACTATCCTATAAAGATGAGCAAAGGTCTAAAATGAGCTAGCAGGAGAGTTCAAATACATCTCTAGAAACAGAAAGTACTGCTCGCGAGTGCTTCGGGCGACAGGAAAGTACATGGCTATGTTATCCATTATTGCATGTAGGTTTCTGGGTCCCATGGTCTATATGAGCAGGTTGCTAATAGTTCAGAGTTCCCAGGAGTGTGGTTGTGGGCCACATAAGCCAGGCGACAGAACACTAGTGGAATATAGCTCCTTGCCGTACAGACCTCCAGCCTCTCAGAGTTTGCATGTCCTAAGGCATAAATGTCATTTATGGTCAGGGACTCACTAATAGCTACACCCAGAAGCAGGCACACAATGTAAGTCTTAAATAAATATTTGTACAGGCCTAGTTAAAAGACCAGTCTTTTTGTTGTTTTGTTTTGTTTTGTTTTTAACTAAGTCAAACCAGACCAAAAAAAACATGTTGGCTGGAAATAAATTCAAACAGAAAGGCAGCTGGAAAAAGAACCGGACCCAGGAGATCCATTGTTAAGGCCATGCCAAAGGCAGACCTGCAGCTGAGTAAGCAGGGGCTTGGAGGGAGGATCTGCAAAGCAGAGACAAAGGGCCTTGGAAAGCGGAAGAGAGCATGCCAGCAAGGCATGCCAAGGACCAACAGCAAGACCCCCTGCACAACACCCAACAAAGACTCCTTCTTCAATTGCCAGCGAGATTTACAGAGACAATGAGGACCCATCTGTCATCCTCTCCAAAGTCAGGCAATAATTATCTTGAGCCTTAGCACTCTTTAGCAATACCCCAGGCCCTGCAATACCTCGGAGTTGTTAAATTATGTGAGCAGTAGAACTCTGTTAATAAATCAATCCCAGTTTAATTAGACTGTTTCTATCACTCAGACGCCTAGCAAACACCTCCCCCACAGCTGGGGAGCAAGCCCACCCTGGAGAGCCACTTCTTCACCACCACCCACCATCAGAGGCAGGCTCTTCGCTCTTGCTCACTGGAACCTGGGAATCAAAGAGCTGGGGCCAAGAGCGGGTTAAAAAGAAATGGTGGTTTTCTATGTTCTAACTCACTCCAACAGAATGTCTACTGGTTTCCATACTCTAAATAAGATTATCAGCTACAGCAAAATTAACGATAGGATTCTTACTTCAGGGGAAAGAGGAAAACTGCTTAAGAATGTGATCAAAATATGTTGCATGAAATTCTCAAAGGAAAAAGAATAAGTCAACATTGTGTAGAGCTGGGGAGATGGATCAATTGATAAAATGCTTGAAACAAGAACAGGAGGACTTATGTTCAATGCCCAAAATCCACCCTATAAAAAGGTGTGGTAAGTACCATTGGTACGTGGTGTATTCTTGCAATCCCAGCACTGGAGAAGGGAAGATCAGCGAACCCTTGGGGCTCACTGGTCAGCCATCCTGGCCTATTTGGCAAGCTCCAGGCTAGTGAGAGATCCTGTCTCAAGAAACAATGGGAATGGTACCTGAGAAGCGACGTCTGAGGCTGACTTCTGATCTCCACACACACGTGCACACATGTATATCCACACTCACAAACACACATAAGCACACAGACATACACACATATACTACACATACATAAACGTGAGTATACATAAGAGAATAAGCTTGAAGAGGTTCCTGAATGCTGCCCTTAAGCTGCTGTGACATTTGATGGCATCTTATGTCACACTCTGCATTGAGAGATCCAGTCCCATTCAGGTGTCTCAAAAGAAACAGCAGCCGAGATGCTTCCTAAGCAGCTGGTCCCTCTCCTTTCTGCAAGCCATTTGCAGCACACAGCCAGATTGCTTTACACAGCTCATTCCATCCTCATGTCTGATGTCCTCCTGAACAGGCCGGATCTGCTCACTCCTCTCCAGTCACACAGGGCTCCCTGCCGCTTGACCCCAGCCTTGCTCTTCTGCCCACAACACCTACCCCTGGGATCCGACTAACTGACCCATCATTTTTGGGTCTTTGCTTCAAGTTCCCCTCATAGGCCTGTCCTATCTCATAGTGCAACCCACCCAACTCCAACTCCACTCTTGCTTCCCTACAGTTCTTTATCCAGAGGCATCCTACCACAGTATTCAGCCCACTGATGTATGAATGTGTGCTACATTCTCTCCAATTGGTGGCCCTCTGTGATGGTTAATACCGCCAACTTGACAAGATTTAGAAACACCTAGATGGCAAGTCTCTGGGCGTGCCTGTGAAGGAGCATCTAAATAAGGCTAAGGACATGAAAAGACCCACCCTAACTGTGGGCAGCAGCATCCCATGGGTTGGGGTCCTGGCCTGAGTAAAAGGGGAAAGGGAGTTTGACAGCAGAATTCATCTCTGTTTCCTGATTATAGATTCTATGTGACTAGCGGCCACACAGTCCTGCTGGGATGACTTCCCATCATGATAAATCCCTCAAACTGCAAGCCCCAGTAAGTTTCTTTCTCCCTTCCTTAAGTCACTTTTGTCCGAAGCTGGACCACAGCAATGAAAAGAGTAACCACCTAGTTAGTTATACACCCACTCATTCACACGTTGTGTACGTCATTCACACGTTGTGTACGTCATTCACACGTTGTGTACGTCATTCACACGTTGTGTACGTCATTCACACATTGTGTACGTCATTCACACGTTGTGTATGTCATTCACACGTTGTGTACGTCATTCACAAATTGTGTACGTCATTCACACATTGTGTATGGCTGGAGGCTTCCATGGTCCAGGATCAGGACTAGGCTGTTATCACACATGTTTACTATCTAATATTTCTTGTTAAAGTGTTCCAAATCCTGGAACAGAATTTCCCTCACACAGGAGAGATGTTAATATCACATGGGGTATTAAAGGGTCACAGGGAAGAAACCACACTAATGAGAAACAGCTAAACTAGTATTGGTTACCCGAAGGAGTGCTTGTTTTCCCTGCCTGGCCCCTCCCCAAAACTAAAAGCTAAAGCTCTCAGCACTAAAACTAGACAATATGAATGTTGCCTGCCGAGGTTGCTTCCTTGGTCTGGCACTGTTGGCCCTACGCTATACATTGAACCTCTCTGATACAAAGCTGCTATCACACATTTTGAAAATCTATTTCATTTATTTACTTTGTGTGCATGTCTGTGGAGGTCACAGACAGCCTGCAAGAGTCATTCTCTCCTTCCACCATGTGGGCTCTGAGACTCGAACTCGGGTCATCTCTCCTGGCAGCAGACGCCGTTACCCACTGAGCCGTCCTGCTGGCCCCAACAGTACATTACACAGAATGACTGTGAAGAAGAGGAGCATACTGAACAGGCCTTAAAGACCTGGCTAAGAGATGGTGCTGAAAAAGTATTTACTCATCTGATCTGCACCAAAGTCCTTAGAGGATCATTAACACTGCCGCTTGGGGAATAATAGTTAAACATGGAGGAACATAGCTTTTTTTCTCTCTCTCTCCTCCCTTCCACTCTCCCACGGAAAACACACCAAAGTAATAAGAAATGTGGAAAGCTAGAGAAAGAATCCAAAGGCCAAAGAAACCCAAGAAGCCCTGTTAACAGAGGCTTCCCTCTGTCCTGCCCCTTCTCGCAGCCATTTCTAAATAATCACTGATAGGCTTAATATTAATTATAAATTTTGGCCAATGGCTCAACCTTATTACTAATTAGCTCTTACATTTAAATTAACTCATTTACATTAATTTAAGTATTGCCACATAGCCTTGGCTTTATTGATCTGCTGGCATGTTGCTTCTTGGGCATTTGCTGGAGTCTCTCAGATTCAGTCCTTTTCCCTAAAACTCTGGATTTCCTGTCTGGCTCTATCCTGCCTTGCCATAGGCCAAAGTGACATTATTTATCACCCAAGGAGAGCAACACAATTCACACGTACAGAAAGACCATCCCACAGCAAAGCCCATCTCACAAAAGTTATCTGCCAAATATATTAAAGGCCAGATGAACTAACTAATAGAAGAAGCCGAAAGCTGACAGCACACCTCAGACAAATCTGTGCATGGACTGAGAGCGTGGCTCATTGGCACAGACCCTCCCTTCATTGAATCAGATATGGCGAAATTCCCCAGGAATCCCAGCACTTGGGAGCCCATAGCAGGAAGACTCTGAGTTTAGGGCCAGCCTGAACTATATAGTTCTAGGATAGCTTGGGCCCTATGGTGAGACCATATCTTAAAAAACAAACAAAGAGATCCAGCAAGCCATGGGTTCAATCCCTGGATCATACAGTAGGGAGAGAAAACTGACTCTAGAAAGTGTCTTCTGATCTCCACACGTGTTTCATTAATGCAAAACATTACCACTGAAGCATTCGAGAATAAGGGAGTGTGTTAGCAAACTAACATGTATTCACACTGTGTCCTTAAGTTCTTGAAATCACAGATCTGTAAAGCTAAAAAACTAAGGCAATTGGATGAGCGGTTATTAAAGCTTGCGTGTGTAAAGAATGAGTTCATATATGCAGATAAAACATCACAGAAGCTACACAGGAAACTGCTGATTACCTCTAAAACCTGGGGGTGCAAGACTGAAGGGAGGCTCCCCCTCCCCATATGGGGGTCTTCTGTGTGCACTGGCAGATATGTGTCCCTGGTGAACAGAGGAGCCTTGCCCCTGGACAGGGTTGCTGCAAATCTGGTTGCTACGGGTTGCTATCACTCAGTAGAAGAAGCCAATTCAGTCCAAAAAAGCCTGTGAAGATGACATTTAGAGCACCTGATAAACCCATTATTTGTTAATATTCACAAAACTAAGAGTCAAAAATTTCCCAATAGTGAAGGTCCCAAAATATCATGTTTCTTCATTTTCAAAATCAAAACCACTTTTCTTCATAATTATGAAAAATGAAGAGGGGCAGAAAGAGCCAGCAAGGAAAAAGAGGGTTGGGGAGAAGGTGGAGGAGAAGAGAGGGTGTTTTTAGTAATATCGTGGTCCTGAATAGTCACTGGGTAGATACACTAACAGGGAATAGTGTGTAGTATATAAAAGTCTCAAGTCTCCCCTCAGAACTGACTTGATCTTTTCTTTTCCTTTTTTTTTTATTTTATGGCTGCATGTGGTGACATGTCTTTAATCCCAGTACTTGGGAGGCAGAGTCATGCCAGTCTCTGTGAGTTCTAAGCCAGACTGGTCTACATAGAGTTCCAAGACAGTCAAGACTATATAGAGATAGCCTAGCTCAAAAACAAAACAAAGACCTTATTTTGTGTATGGGTATTTTGCCTGCATGTGTGTCTGTGCACTACATGTGTGGAGTGCCCAGAGGGGCCATCAGATCCCTCTGCAACTGGAGTTACAAACAGCAGTGAACCACAATGTTGTGACAGGTATCAAGCCCAGGTCCTCACAGCAAGCGCTCTTAACCACTGAGCCATCTCTCCAGTCCCTGTTATCTCTTTTTCAAAGGCTGCCATCCTATCTGAAGCAGGTGATTACATAACCTTAATATCCTAGCTCAAGAAAATAAAACTGAGCTCAAGATTCATACCAGAATAAGGTAACTCTCTCAACAAATGTAACTGGCTTTATTTGGAAATGTATTAGCTGATGGTTTTTGTTTTGTTTTGTTTTTGTGTTCCAGCCCTGTTCTGTTTCAACAGAGTATTGTCAGTGTTCAGTAACCTTGAATGTGAGTTTTAATGGGCAACCCAAAGTAGAAACTGGAATAAAGGAAAAGAAACCTTGGGGCTGGAGAGATGGCTCAGAGGTTAAAAGCACTGTCTGCTCTTCCAGAGGTCCTGAGTTC
>LOJH01019002.1:1275-12846 GCA_001685095.1 Ellobius talpinus | reverse complement strand
AATAGAAATGGGTTAAATTAATATGTAACAGTTAGCCAATAAGAAGCTAGAGCTGAAGGGCCAAGTAGTGATTTAATTAATACAGTTTCTGTGTGATTATTTTGGTTGTGGGCAGTCGGGACAAACCAGTGGTTCCTTGCAACAGGTCTTAACCCCACAGAATTTCATTACATACCAGCTAACATTCCTAAGTTCTACTCACCAGAAAAAAAATATCCATCTGGAAACATTTCTGATCAAGCCTTTCGGGTGTTCATTTTTTTTTTACAGTGTTTGTCTTTATGTCCACAAGTTATAAAATGCAAGTCTACTTCCAAGTAGCATTGCACATTTCATAAACGTTTACTCCCTTGTCATGAGGACTGCTAGTCTTCCTCCATCCCTTCTCAGCATGCTGTCATTTACTTCTTAGCACCATGCACTACGATACCCAGCTACCTTGCATCTTCACAACTATGACAGTCATCTCACATCCCCACATGGAATGTCATTTCGTCATCTGAGGTCACCACAACTTTGACACCCGGTCACCTCACGTCTCCACACATTATGACTGACACCCAGCACTGTCAGTATGTCTTTAAGGAGGTAGTCTTCTCTTAGAGCAATTTGAACTAAGAAAAACAGGACTTTAGTTTGCCTTAATTCCCTCTTTAACATTCTTCCTCTCTGTGCACTTGAAGAACTTGCAGGCCTCAGCTTTTGTTTCTACATCTCAGCTGGACTTGACAATGGGTGTCTGTAATGGTAGCCAAATTTTTAGTGCCCCTTCCCTTCCATTTCCTCATCTGCACATGGGTATGAAAAATTTGCACCCATGTTAAGTTATGATAAACATTTGAATGGTATACCTGGCACTCATGTATTAACATATTTGCTAGATCTCCACTAACATAATTATGGCATTACTCAATTTTTTCCTATTTATATACATGCATGCATGCATGCAGATATATATATGAGAATGTGTATGTGTGTGAAAACTAAAGTTCAGAAGAATTAAGTAATTACTGGAGGCTACAAAGTTGGGAAAAGTTGGGATTTTTGTTTGTTTTTGAGATAGGGTCTCACTCTATAGTTCAAACTGACCTTGAACTCTGAGAGGTCCTTCTGGGAGAATAGATGTGAGTTACTATACTTAGGTAAGAATTGGTTTTTAGGTCATATATTTCAAATAAAAATCTGCAATAATTACATTTGCCTTTCTAGATCTTTTCTTGCCCCTTCCTATTATTCATTTTTGTTCAGGATGTTTAAGAAGGATCTAAGTGCACATGATGGGAAATACACTAATTGTGAAGACTGAAAAATTTGAAAACCAAATGGACTTTTCCTCCAAGAAGCTCCTGGTCTGTGGTGTGGTTTGAAGAAGAAATGTCCCTTGTTGGCTCATGTGGTCCTCTGCTGGTGGTGCACCTGGGTAAAATTATGGAACCTTGAGAAGGTGCAGCTTTGCTGAAGGAAGTACATCACTGGGGATGGATGGGCTTTGAGGGTTCATAGCCTCGCCTTACATCCTATTCTGCTTCTCTGCTTCCTGGGTGTGACTAGAAATGTGATCAGTGTCCTGCTCCTGCCTCCATGCTTCCCTTGCCTGTTATCATGCCTTCCTCTCCACAATGGACTCTATTTTTCTGCAATCATAAGCTTTTCCCTCAGATTGGCTCTGGCAATTGCATTCTATCACAGCAACAGAAAGTAGCTAACCGAGCCTGTCAGGAGAGAAAATGAAGAGGTGAATAATTGAACTCGATGTGCAGGTGAGGAAATCCTAGGAATGCCACTCTGTCAGGGGAGTGAAAGCACCCTAAGGAGTCATTGTGGGTACCCTAGACACTAGATTTCACCCTCGAGAGCCAAGCACAGTTGTGTAGAAAGAGCCGTGTCCCAACCATAGAAATGGTTCTCAAACGTCAGTGACCAGTAAAGCAGGCACAAACAGACTGCTAAATCTTGCCTAGGATTCAACACTGCAGTTCCCTGAGAAGGGGCAGAATGAAAAGTTAGAGCCGGTAATAGATGGAGCAGAAGGCAGACAGAAGGCAGACCCTAGAAAGAACTGTGCTCTGTTAGGGAGAGCAAGCTTTAGTTATCAGAAGAGCTGCCAGTAAGGGATGGCATGAAGGTTCGGTCAGATTCACCATAAAGGATGGTGGCTGATTTTTCTAACATGGAAAAGAGATAGGAGTTGCCAAATGTGACAAGATCATAGTGAGAGATAAAGTCTTGAAGAAAGGTATTCTATTAACACAGGGGCAAGAGAACAAGAAAAGGGTTATAGGCTACATAATCTGGCAACTGGGTGGCCCATCAGCTAGCATAGATGTGAGAAAGGAGAACTCAGGCTTGGTAATCTGGCTTGAGGATAGCACCATCAAAGAGAGAGAACAAAGAGGGAGAAATGATTTTAAAACTCTAGAAAAAGCACCAGAGTAAAAATGGAACATATGAGTGCATCTAAACTGAGAGGAAACGTAGCCATAAAAAGCAAAGGATGCTGTAATCCTATCTAGAAGGACCAGAAGTTCAGGTCATCCCTGATATACAGTGAGTTTAAGGTTATCTTGGGCTATAGAAGACCCTGGTTCAGAAGACCAAAACAAACAAACAAACAAATAATCTGAGAGATGAGATATAGGAAAGCCAAGCAGCAAAAAAATGCCCCAACTCCCCATATTCTCCAAAGATGGGGAGGTGTCTACACTTGGACATGCTGATATTACAATAATGTTACTATGTTCCCCTAAAAGTTCACGTCAGGTTTCAGTCTTCATTATTTTTCCATATCCAGCCCAGACTTACGTCAGTCATGATCTTAAGAATACATGGTTTTAAAAAGCTTTTATGATAATGTCATGGTCACATGTTCAGACCAAGTATGAACAAAATTCAAATGTGAGCACAATGTACTCAGCCCTCCCAGTTCTCCATACCTTTTGTAGAGCTTCTTCTGTCTTCTCGGGGTTTGTTTTAAGAGCTTGGGAAGCATCATACATAGGAATTGGCATGAATCTCAGCGTGTAGTTCCTGGAGAAAGGAACAGAAAACATACATTTTAAAATAACATTCTGTTACCTAAATTGAGCATTTTTTTAGATCTAAAAATATAGTCGTAAGATTATCTTTTAAAAGTCATATATGGTAGTGAATGCCTTTAATCCTGAGGCCAGCTTGGTCTAAGTCAGGGCTTCTTAGAGAGATGCTGTCTCAAACACACAAAAGAATATCTTTTTATTCTTGCTAAACTGGTATACACCTACAATCCTAGTACTGGGAACGGTGAAGCAGGAGGATTGCTTTGAGTTTGAGGCCAGCCTAGGTGACACATAAAGTATTAAGCCAGTCAAGGTTACAAAACAAGTCCAGGTCTCACAAAAACAAAATATTTCTCTAAGTTACCCAGCCATCAAAGGGCCCTCAATTGCAGAGTGGTTTTTAGTATTCATATTCATTAGTGCTGGATGACACCATTAATGTGTAATGTCCTACAAAACAGAGACGAAGCTGATGAATTTAATTTTGCTTTCCATTCTAAATTAACATGAAAGACAAAAATCTTCTCACTGGACTAGAAAGATGGATAGAGAAATCTAAAAAGAAAGTCTGGTATCAAATGGCTTCATGGTTTCAGTTATCCACTGAACTGATGGTACCTGTCAATCACATTTGATAGCCAGACTAAAAATGGGTACAAGAAGGAAACACAAAAACAAAAAAGATGCCAAGTCATTAGCAGCCACAAAACAGTATGCTCTACTCTGGCATTCTTTGGGTAAATATATCCATAACAGGTAACCATCTCTAGAATAAGCCTGGGGGAAGGGGTGACCTGCCTGGCTAGGGACTCTGATCCTTGTGAGCCACTGTACAGCTTGCCTAATAAATCAGCCAAAGCCCATCAGGTGTGGAAACCAACTGTGGGGTACTGTGCCCATGCTATGAACTGCTGTTGGCAGATTGATCAGACTCAGGTACAGTGGACAGTTACCTGGGGTGAAAAACAGCACAGAAATTGGAGCCTGCCCTGCTTCATGTTGCTGCGCCCAGACAACCATTCCCACTTGCTCTGAAACACACACTCCAACATAGCAAATGTGTGCCCACCCCCACCCACAAGGTGACTGTCCACTTCTACAGCCTGCTGTCCAGAAAAAAAATGACCTGTGGGTACCTGGGCATTTTCCACATACAAAGGAGTAACACCAAGGTCAGGCTTTAGATCTCCAAACAGTGAGGAACTGGAAGTCTCATGGACATCTAGGTGGCTATCACTGGAGGAGTGGCTTAGCAACTAACCCCCCAACAATAAGGCACTAGCAATAAAAAATAATCAAGAAAAAAACATTTTATTAGCAGCAACAATTTAGATTGCTGCTTCCTCATAGAGAAAAGAGGCATCCAGTCCATGAGATAGAATAAGACTTCAATATAGAATTAAACAAAGAAAGGCTGCCATCCCTACAACTTTAATTTTTATCTTTGTTTTATGTGTTGCACAGTTGTTTGTTTATAAAAGCCAAGTGGAATTAAAAAACTATAAATCTTTTTATAATCTTTCCTGCATCCAATTTTTATCACATTCCAGACCCGCATGGTTTATTTAAGCAACAATGATATGGAAAAGCTGGCGTCTTGGAGCACAGCAGACATATCTGACTAATCCAGAGCCAGCACCATCCACCTGGCATTTCCATGTTGAGTACTGAGAGGGTGAGTTCCTGGCTTCTCTTAAATGCCAGCCTGAGATGACTGTGTTCCATGTGATTGGGGATAACCGCTGGGATGTGAACACAGCAAAGATCCCTGTTCCTCCTATAGGGACAGAGCAGCAGCAGACACAGATGGTTCCGTAGTCACTGACAGCTCTGGGAGGAGATGGTGTACTGTGATAAGGTGAGCTTCTTTCCCATACTCTGCAATAGCCTGGTGTTACTACAAACAAGGAAGCCAGGCATAGGACTTGCCCTGTAATCCCAGATTCTAAGGCAAGGGGATTGTTGCAAGTCTGAAACCAGCATGGTCTACCATAGCAAGACAAGGTCTCAAAAGGTGGGGAGTGGGGAGACTAAGAAATGAATCCTTCTGATTTTTGCACTCTGATTCCTGGCTCAAGCAGAAGTTATCTGGAGTTGGTCATGTGGCACACATCTTTAATCCCAGTATTTAGGAGGCAGAGGCAAGTGGATCTCTGTGATTTAAGGCCAGCTAGGGCTACTTAGTGACACCCTGTCTCAAAAAAACCAAAACAAATGAAAAAAGAAAGTATTTGAATAACATTAACTCTGATCCTCTCCCTTGAAAAAATGGGATAAATGAAGAAGTGAGATAGGTCACATGCTCACTGATGGGGCTGGAGACAGCACATTGAATCTGAAGCTCCTCCCACCAGCCTTTCCTACAGGAAATTGGGGGTGGGCAGTGATCTAGGATAGTGAGAATTTTCTTCCTTTCCCGGGGAAGGGGCTCTCTGTGGCTGCCCCCATCTCCCAGTGTGTTTTAGAACAACTGCCCAAGGCTGAGGATCTGCTTAGAGCATTTCTGAAATCTGAAGGCAGCCAGGCCCTACTCTTGCTGCATCCATCCACACTAGACCTGGGGATTATTGAGGCAGGTAGAGGGTTCCTGCCTGCAAATAGTGATACAGTTCCTCCCCATCTTAGAAGCACCACGGTCCATGTGCAAAAGTTCCAGTAAGAGAATGTCATCTTTAACATTTTTTTAAGGCTGCAGCAGTTAAGACGAGATGCTCTGGAATGCTTGCCTGGCAACAGTACCTCCATCAATGAGCTAATGTCAAGTTCTGTCTCAGGTCCCCAAGACCAACAACCTTCAGGTCCAGTAGGCTCAGTGAAATTTCCCTGTTTGCCTTGCCTCAACCTCTGTGAATGTGCTCAAGGTTTACAAAGGCACATGGATTCTCCATGTGATGCTTTGTTCTTCTGGGTGAGTGTTAGAACTACCTCTCTGCTTTGGAGATGCTCGGAAGGATTTCCAAGCATTTGATAATAGACAAAACAGAAAAGAGAAGATTCTAGTGCTATTTTCATCTGTGTCTAGTATTGTTGTTTTTTTCATTTCATTAATCAGAAAAATGCATTTGGCAGCAAACAACAATTGTAGCCATCAATTACAATTAAAAAAATTCATAGCAATAAAATAAGCTTGGGACTCACCATTAATCAATTTCACTTTTATTTTCTGGACTATAGACAACTCTCCCATCCCTACCTTCACCCTCCCCTTCAGTCCATGTTGTACAGATAAACAGAAGAGTAAACCCAGTGCAGAGAGACTGTGGCCCACAGAAGCAGGAGGAACGGTGACTCTGATGACCATCTGCTTTGGCAGATCAGCACCTTGGCCCTTGTTCTGCACATGAGAAAACTCACATCAGGGCAAAGCTACTGTCATCCTGAACTCCACGGCTGGTTTAAAAAGATCTGATCTCTACCTACGGTTTCTTCCAGGCACTAAGGCCATTGGTTCTTCAGGGCTGTGTCAGAGAAGAATCCTAATTAAACTTACTTTTCCATAGCAACGGCTATATCTTGAAAGCCTTGTGCGGTGATGTTGTTTTTGTCCCAGATGACTGTCCTGTTTGGAAATGAAACCATGGCAATGATCAGACACTGAGGTGTGGCGGAGATGATCATTCCACTGGAGATAAATTGCTTTGGATCAGCACTGTCTGGGAACATCCAACCTTTTGAAATCCCAACACAACACTCATGACCAAAAGTCATGCAATGCAGTCAATTTTTTTAGAAATATCATAATGTTTTAAGTAAGTTTAAGAGTGTGTATTGAACTGAATTCATAACTATCTCTGACAGATTGCAGTGGCATGCCATCCACAGGATATACACTGGATAGGCCTGTAAGCATTTTAATAGCAGCATTATGTAAGCAAGGAACAACATTCATTTGTTTCATCAAAACAAAAATGCTGGGGTTGGACCCAGGGCATCATGCATACTAAGCATGCACTATTCCACTGAGCTATACTCTCTCAGCCCCTACATTATAGCTTAACATGGCTATCACACCTATATTTGGATAATCCACACTTAAAAGTGCAGCAAATATGTTGACATATAGAAATTCTTAAGATCATACCAGCCAGATAACTAAAGGATCTGGTCTCCCTATTCCCCTCCAGACAGCATCCTCAAATTCAAATAGAAACTGAAGTTCCGACCAAAGATGCTACTCAGCCCTGTGTTCAACACAAACATCTTCAGGTACAGAGACGTTCTCTGTCCTCAAACTCCAGAGAAAGCTTTGATCTATCTCATGTTTTCTCATTTCCCTGTCGTGGTGTGATCTTGAGAACTTCACTCACTCAGTTGGTAAACACTATAAAATAGGAGACTGTTTACTTACTAATGTTGAAAAAGACAACCTTCCCCTCTGAACATGTATACTTCTGAGCTATTTTAGGATTCTCCTGCACACAGAAGCTACCTTTT
Source organism: Ellobius talpinus (assembly GCA_001685095.1). Lineage (NCBI taxonomy): Eukaryota > Metazoa > Chordata > Mammalia > Rodentia > Cricetidae > Ellobius > Ellobius talpinus. Next base: position 5,377 of record LOJH01019002.1, on the reverse strand, counting down.
GTTTGTCTGGAGGACCCCAGACCCACAGCTGTTCCTGTTCTCCCATCCTAAGCCTAAGGACCGCGTTTATCCATACTGACTTTCAACGTTCCTGCCGCTGCTCTTGCTTGTGGCTTCAGTTTTATCAGAGGCTCCTGATTCTGTCTCGTGCTAGAGAAATAAGAATCCAAGAAAAGAGCCCTGGGAGAGCAACAGGCATTTGCTCTTCATTCACCAGACTGACAGACCAACCACAAACCCCAATTACTCTGAGCATCAGATACAAAGAGGCGAAGTTCTACTGTGTACAAAGAACTCAGAGCAAGTCTGGGAGCAGAGAACTAGTTCCCATGGGGGACCAGTCCTGGAACAGCACACCTCTAGTACCCTTGTGCTTTAAGGTTATACAGAGGTAGGAACTGGAGGAAAGGTCTCAGATCCCCAACCACATATGGTCATGCACCAGATAAGGACACGTGCCAGTCATGGACCACTAACTCTATTGCCCAAGGATCTTATGGTCAGCTTCTTTTGTGCAAGCATGCTCTGTGGTGCTTGCTGAGCTGTATCACCTGAGGATGCTTCTCTTAAAACATGACCTGTCACTAAAAGACATAGACCGCCTGGGTCTGCTCCTCAGTGTGGCTTGCAAAGGTTGCCCTGCTTCTCACTGCCGTTATCTCCCTGGTAAGCTGTCGAGACTCTGTTGAAAAGAAACCACAACACACTGCCAGGGTCTTACATCCCAGAGGACTTGTAAAGTCAGACAAACATCTGAGGAAATACTATATATACATTCAGGAGTGTCCCAAGTAAGAATTCTGATGAAAATGATGAAACCTCTTTCTTCCCAGTGAGTATCCTGGGAGGCCTAGACTCCCCAGAAAGGTCACCCGCTCCCAGGACCAGGACAGCCCTGCCTACCTGAGCTTGGTGTTGATCTGCAGAGCCTTGGCGAGCATCTTGGCTCCCATATCACCCATGCCATTCCCACTGATGTCCACTTTGGTCAAGGAGGTGTTGCTGCCCAGAGCATTGATGATGATGGTGACCTCAGTCTTGAGTTTTGAGTCAGCCAGGGACAAGGACTGCAGAGGCTGCAGGGCAAACAGCATACAGCACTGAACAGTCTCATCAGAGTACTGACCACTATCCAGCTCTCCATGGAGGACCGAAAGTGGACCCATTGAATTGTCTGCTTTGGAAACTGCTGTCTAAAGCCGTGGGTGGGGATGAAGCAGGAACCTAAAGGTTCTGGAATTGAACAGACATCCTAAGTAAAACTTGAAGAATAGGTGATTTACTGCTGAATATCTGGGGCTTCTATGGCAAGACATGGATCACCAAAGCATCCAAAGTATCCTAACTGAGGCATTATGCTTTTCTATCCATTTTATTTTTCTCTAAGTGAAATAGTAACCCTAAAACACAGAGACAAAATACAAAGTAAAAATCACCCAAGACGGATAATGTTTGACCAATGACTATTTACTAAGAATGTACTGTATCTAACCACTGCCTGCTCTTTTCATGTGTTGATTCATATATATTTGTGAGCCTAGCCTTTATCAGCTGAGCCATCTCTCCAGACTATGTGCGGATTCATTTAACCCTCTTAGCCACCCATTACATGGACACTATTGTCATTGTAATTTACCAAGAAGAAACAGAAGGGTTAAGCAACTCAGTCAAAGTCACACAGTTAAAAGATTGGCATGAAGTGAGGGGAGTACAAGTTTGTACCCAGAACTTGGGAAGCAGGAGCAGAAGGAGCAGAAGTCCAAAGTCAGCATAACGTGCTTTCCATCTTACAAAACAAACAAACAAACAAACAAACAAAAACCCAGCAAAACAAAAGGAAAGTCACAGAGTTAGAAAGGAGCTGAATCAGGACCAGCTGGAATGAGCTGGTTTCCGCACTCTCAGCAACTACAGCACACTATCCCACGGAGCCTCTTCTAGAGCAGTTTTGGTCATCCTCCTCTAACTCTATCTTAAGTTTCCATAAGAAGCAATGCCTGCAGTTCAGAAACAAAAAGTCCAATCTGTACAACCTGTTCACTTTACCACACACTGTATGTGACCGCGAACAAGCACCTTCCCTGTTCCCTGAAACTAGAGACCGAAAGTCACACAGGGTGGGCACAGGTTTGGTCTGGTCATCATCAGGGTACCTGACCAGATTCTTAACAGGGTTTCTTCCTTGTGCCCAGCTCACTCAACCTACTCCGCTGTCTCCCTAATCCTGTGGGCATCTGCATTGGTAAGACTTGGGACAAGGCATGGCTTAATGAAATGGGACGGATTCCAAGGCATGAATCACCACGGCACTAAAAGCCCCAATTCAGACCTGGGGACTGAGGACATTTTCTGGGTGATGTGGAGTGGTCTACCTCATTCCCTTAAGCAGCTCTGACACCCAGGCAGGTGAATGGCTACCTACGACTGCTTCACCATGTTGTATTGATCATGCACCAGTGTGTATAAAAGAAAGAGGTCTCTCTCAATGAAGTACAAGGGACAGGATGATGGGGGTGGAGTTAAAACTTAGACATCAGTCAGGCAGGGTGGGTCACACCTGTGATATCAGCACTTGGGAGGTAGAGGCAGGAGGATAAACTGAGACCAGACTGTACTATACGAGACCCAGTTTCAAAGGTGTAGGATAAAAAATGAAAGACTCAGATATCCATACAGCACTCTCATGTAACTCAGACTAAGTGACTTCACCCTTATCCTTGACATCCAGATGAAATGCTGCTGCTCAGACTCAACCCAGGACAAATCAGAAGGCAATGGTATATTAGTCAGGATCAAACCGATACCACTGAAAGGGACTGTGGTGGCTAAGACAATGAAATCCCAGGCAGAAGTCTAAGAGGCTACAGTGCTCTGCATATCGTACATGCAGATAAACAGAAAACAGTGAAAAACGCCCAGACTCAGGCAACCTAACGCCATAAACAAAAGCACATGCAACACTGCTTTATGGAAGCTGTAGCCTCGTTTCCCTGTTTCTGCATTCTCTAGCCCACCACTACAAAATGATCTGTCGTGGCTTCTTTCCGATACTAGGAAAGCGCCAGTTCAAGAAGCTACCAATTACTACCCCATCATGACATTCAAATTCTAACACATCCCCAATTAACACTTAAGAATAATGGGTAGAGCCATAATGGGAACAGGAGGACCCAAATTGCATACATATTTATAAGGTCAGTTTTTCCTATTCATTGCACTTCTCTACAGCTATACTACCTGAATGCTTAATGCTCAATCAAGGCTCAGTCTTCAGGTTGCCCTCCTGGGGGAAACTCATCCTAGTCTGTGGATCACAGCATGGGTTTCTATGCAGTCCTTCAAAAAAGATTCTCTGCTTTGTTGACCACTCACTGTCACCATCCATGAATCTGGATGCTGTCACCTTCATCTACAGCTGAAGATGATACTGGAACTCTCAGGAAGCAGGGGTTGCCCACCGAATATCACGTGTAGTTCTGGGTGACTGAGATATTCCACTGGCTGCCAAGGAACGTGTTCCACAGAGGGCAAAGCATCAAAGGAGGGGGTTGCTTCTGAATGCCCAACTTAAGCAAACCGAAAATAGGTCCAAAGGAATCAGTTTTCTGTGGAATCTCTGAATGCATGAGGCTCAACAGCTAATCACTTTAAATTGTATATTACAGACTCATAAGTAAATGAAAAAATGGGTGGTAATTGTCTTTTGAAAACCCACATCATTTTCAGTGATGCAAAATAAAAAACATTTTTCATCGTAGAGTTATTACCAACATACAAATCAAACTTATAACTCAGCAGAACTCACAATTACATAGCAAACGTGTCATCTGCAAATTTGTTTTCAGGTGTGTTTTTAAATATCAAAATAATCTTTAAGTAAGACAATTTAAAACTACAAAAACAATTGTGTAACATGGAGGGCCTGCTTGTACGCCATTTGTAACAAGAGGGCTGGCTTGTGTGTTGGGGGTTTCTGTCCTGCCCGATATCCCACATTCAGCAATCCCCAAAGAAAAATACAGAGATCTCTATAGGTTATAAAGCTGACTGGCCCACTAGGTCAGGCTACTTATTAGCTCTTGTAGCTTATATTAACCCATTA
>LOJH01019001.1:0-14738 GCA_001685095.1 Ellobius talpinus | reverse complement strand
TTATTGGTTAAATAAAGAAACTGTCTTGGCCTTTTGATAGGGCAGCCCTTAGGTGGGCGGAGAAGACAAAACAAAATTCTGGGAGGAGGAAGACATACAGGGAGAGCCTCCATGAAGTCACCAGGTCAGAGACTCTAAATCTTTCCCAGTAAGCCAAGACCTCATGGTGATACACAGATTAATGAAATGGGTTAAATCAAGATGTGAGAGTTAGCAAATAAGAGGCTAAAACTAATGGGCCAGGCAGTAATTTAATTAATACAATTTCTGTGTGGTTATTTCGGATATAAGCTAGCCGGGCAGCGGGATGCTCCTCCTCTTACCACACAATGCCTTGCCACCATGCAGTCAGTGACAATCTCCTGTGGTTCTCTTTAACCCTCAGGGTGTGGCAGGTGAAGTGCAAAATCATGGACCTGTGAGTATTTTCTTTCCAGGTCTCCAGGATAATCATTTTAAGTAGTAGATTCCCTTTCAAGATACCACCTGACCACAGAATGCTGAGTCAAGAAAGGCAGTGAAATGGAATTGTGTTTTACTGCTGGCCCATTCCATCAGAATTGTCACAATCTCAACAAAACCTGTGATTGGATTTGAGGATTTCTAGACCTGAGGGCAGTCTTGTGGTTAAGATTTGGTCTATTTTCTTCACTGCTATGAGGCTTACATTTATGGTCATGATTCCTTTCCTCCTCCTCCTCCTATAAGAGGCAGCATAGTTCTTTAAGGGTGCTGCTTCCTTCCTTTTCCAGAGACCACTTTTAGTTTCTCTGCTCTTTTCGCACACTATTTGATGCTTCTGTAAACTTGTGTTTATTTCTTCTCTATCTCAGCTTGGAAATGAGTCTATTCTTTCTCATCTTTACCTTCCTCAGTTCTCAGATTTGCCTTTTTTATACGCTACTTAATTCCCTACTAATTTAATTTTTGAAGCACTCTGACTACTATATAATGATCATATCAAAACTGGATTTAAATAAGGGTTATCCTATGGGATTGCTATTGAAAGTCATTTAGAAATGTATTCTATCTGGTCATAACTGGAGATTTAATTTATCCTTTTTAATAAGTAATGGCAAATTTCCCTTGCTTCTTGGCAAGCTAACAGACAGTAAAAATTATGTGAATTAATATATGTAATGCCTTGGTTCATTACATTTGAGCGTTTTGAGTACTAAGTACTCTGTGGTGTAGTTTTCCCATATATTACTTGATCTGAGAGCTTTATAAACTTGTTTTTAATTTTAAACCAGGGAGAAAGTCTAGAGTATATTAATCTTTCATGATGTTACTAGATATCCAGCAGGGTAATAAATGTTTTAAGTTAAGCTAAGTTATTTTCTTTAGTGTATTTTGGGCCCCAAAATAAGTAACTTACAAAGAACAGAAAACAACCACAACAACCTATTTTCTCATTGTTCTGAATGCCTGAGGAACCTCTACCTGGCCAGGAAGGCTTTTTTCATTTTGTCATTTTCATGATAGAAGATAAAGGATAAGAGAATAAGTCCTAAGAAGAGACAGTGGATGCAGGCTGGCTCTGTCCTATTATAAGAACTCCAAGGATAATGATTTGGCTCAGTGGTTAAATGATGAGTGGTACAATGCGTATCTCAAGCCCCAGTGTTGGAGGTAGTGATACTTGTAGATCCCAGTGCTCATTGGTTGTCTGTCCATCTGAACAAATGTCCAGCACTGCCTCAAGAAATAAGGTGGAGATCAACATAGACACATGAATGACCTCTGGCCTCCATACATGCATACATGTTCATCACACATACATACACAAACACATATATGTATGCAAGTACTAAATAAAAAAATCTACCCCAACAATAAACCCACTCCATGCTAATAATATCAACCCATTTATGAAGGTGGATCTCTTCCTTTCTATTCAGCTCTTTAGAAAGCTGTCTTTCAAAATAATTAAAGTAGAGATTATATTTTGAACACATGAATTTTAGGAAATCCATCTGAACTATAGCAGTGATTAACTACAATATTGGTTTTATATTTTAGACTGTATATTTTAAACATTTCTGTCATTTTTAAACAACAAATTTGAATGTGTTATTTTCTAATTTGTGTTAATACATAATGTCCTACCCAGTATAATTGTGCTGTTTTCAATGAAAGTTGAATAGTTTTAAAATGTCTATAGCTTAATCATGTTTCATTTAAATTTGACAGCAATGTTGGATATTTTTGTTTAATCGGATATAATTTATTACAAAAATAATATAATTAGTGTACATATTAATTTATGCCTCCACCTAATATCCGACTGATAGATAAAAGCAATGTATACACATTACAGCAGTGTGCCTCATAAGATGTTCCAGTACTCACACAGGTCCCAGACCATGTTTTGTGTGTCCTAGTGAGGGTCAAACACTCATTTTCACAGTAGTTCATAACCGCTCTGACCTTTCTCCATCACATACTGCTGTCAGAGGTTGTAGATTACTCAGTGTTCTAATGATCTGAATGAAAAGGGAGAGCTGAAAATCCAGCTAGCTTGTTTTAATGGAACTATTAGGAGAGATTTCGAAAAAATGTGAAGCAATTTCATTTTACTGTTTTTCCCTGCCTAGGATATTGTATTTATTTTTCATTAATTTATGAATTCATTACAATAATTAAGTAAACACATAATAATAACACAATTTAAAATAATAAACACACAATTAAAAGCTTTTCAGTTTAAATGTCTAGTGTAGTGAATATGAGTCACAGAGAGCAATATTCTTTGTTACAGGGAAATCCGTCTAAGAAGCTTGTTGCAATACATGACTCTGTGAAGCAAATATAAGAAGTAAAATAATCTAAATGTTTAACCCAAGAGATTAAAAACAATAAAACCAGTGGAAATCAGGAGTCATAAAGTGACAATTCAAATTAATGTAAGATTAAATGAGGGAAAGCCTAGGAAACAACAGGAAGGACAGGTGTAGGAAACTATTGTTCTTCAGACAGAAAATCAAATATTTATATTTGACTGCATTAGTGAAAATAGAAAAATTAAAGAGGTACAATGATACTGTGGTGATTTGAATGAAAAGCCCTACAGGCTCAATATTCAAATATTTGATTCCCAGTAGGTGTACAATTTAGGGAGGATTATGTGATGTGATCTTGGCAGAGAAGTCTTGTCACTGGGGATTTGCTTTGAGATTTCAGAAGGCCGAGTAAGATTCAGTGTATCTCTGCCTGAAACTTGTGCTTCAAATGTGAGCTCTCAGATACTACTCCAGTCAAACATTGTTGATAAGAGTTACTCTTGTCAGCATATATTTGCATGCGTAAGTAAATGGAAATATGTTTGTGTTAGTAGATTGGAAAATCTATTATCAATAAAATGTCCATACTACCCAAGACTACATGTGGATACAATGTTGTACCTATCAAAATCCATTTTTTATTAATTATTTTGAGAAAAAATAACACTTAAATTTCTATGAAACTCTTCAATAGCCCCAAATAGGCAAAACAATTTGGAATAAGAAGAGAATCCAAAGATTTAATACTTTTTAAAATTATGTTTTAAGTTTTTCTTCAAGGCACCATGATAGTAGTATAAAACAAAAAATACAAACACAAAACAATGGAAAATTCTTAAGGTTCAGATATAAGCCACAACATGCAATCAATTCATATTAACCACATGTCCACAACATCACAACACAGAAAAGCCATCTTGAAAGATATCTCTGATGATTGATCACTAGATGATCACTAGGTGATCACATAAGAAGAATGAAACTAGACTATAATATTTCAGTACATAGGATTACAACTCAAGTCAGTATACAGATTGAGACATAAAACAGCAAGGTATAAAGTTAGCAGAACAAATCATAAGGATAATATTTTCTTTATAGGATTGACTGGCAATCATTTTAAATATAACCATTATTGTATATAAATAAAAGCATGAATAAGATTATATCACACAAAGAAAATAATGGTAAAATCAAGGAAGACAATAACACCAAGGAGAGAAAGACTGCCAGAAGGAGAAAACATCTACGTGTATATTGGATAAACATTTAGTAGCCCATATAAGTATTACCAAAAATAACTCAATAACAAGGAAATAAATAGCATAGATATAGTAGGCAAGTTTCTGTTAACACAGTTGTTTGATCACCATGTACGGGGGTTCATGAATTGTTCAACATGATTGATTATTAGAATGAAGCAGTTTAAGACAAGTAGAAAATAAATACTTCTCACATCCAAACTAGTAAGAGAATAAGAAATATTGAGAATGTGGGGAACATAAACCTTTGTAACCTGTTGAAGGAACTGTACATTACCACTACCATAATGGAAGCAATATAAGCACTACTGATCACATTAATAATAGAACGAACATCTGAACTCATTGCATAAGTTTGTGCTTATTTTCAAAAAAAGAAAGAAAACAGTATGCTATGGAATCCCTATGATCCCATGTTGTTTAGCAATATTAAGAACAACCAGATTATAAAAACAATCTGTTAAAACCTGAAACGAAATGTGTGCTAGAGGTGTCTCAGTATGTAAGAGCACTTACTGCTTTCGCAGAAGATCGAGATTCAACTTGATGAGCACTGACTGTGACTTACAACCACTGAAATTTTAATCCTTGATTATCTAATTTCCTCCTTTTACCTCCTATGATCTTGAATGCGTGGGATGCACATAAAATCAATGAAATAAATAGTTTTAAAAGAAAATAAATGTACAAATTTTCAAAACAGAGAGACACAAATATATGGTAGAATACTGTTGTGCTTTGAGAAGAATGGAAACAAACCATTGTGACAACATGGCTAAACCTCCAAATAGTAATTATATGTCAGATTAGCCAGTCAAATGAACAAAAATGTAACGTGACCTTTTTTTGCAGAATCCAGAAAAATCTAACTCACAGACATAGAAGAGAGTAGAGGCCCCTGGGAGAGGGAGAAATCATGATGACTTAGACATAGGACAAACAAAGACAACAGAGATTGATCAAGACAGTTTTTGATTACCTTTTCAAAGTAGGGCAACAATAGTTATAACTATTACTAAAACTACTCTTAACATTGCTAAAAGTGTAGATGTTCAATGTCATGATGGTGACACTCATGAACTCATAAGTATGTGAGGTAGCATGTATGCTAATTTTAGTAATCATTTTAAATATGTATATTAGAGTATCTCATTGTATCCCATGAACACATAATTTTGCTTCTGAAAAACCTTTAAAAAGTTACAAAAATACAGTGCAAAAACAAAATAGAAAATCAACCTTTTTATACTAAACTCTTTCAAACAGAGAAAAAACTTGAGATAGAAACAAAACATGTTAAGAAAGTTTGAATTATGAAGTATCCAGGGAAATGGCTGGCTTCGGGAAGCATTATTTTCCCCAGTATGAACAGCAACAAACACCAAGAATATGCTTTATAGATGTAATTACTTTATCGATATTATTGAAATTTTATGGTTTATTTGGTAACAAGTCAATCCATTTTTGCATTTTTTCTTATAGCATGATTGAAATTCATAGTTACTTCCTCTTGATTATTCCATAATTTGGCTTAGCCAAGAAACACTTGAGCTGATGTCTCAACGACTAGACCCTTACTGTGGAATCATCAGCCAAGGTTGGAAAAAATGAGGGGAACTGTAGCAGGTGTAGCACAGGAATATTCAGTGTGCTTAGTTTACATGAAGACTTTCAGTCCGTCCTCAGCTAAAAGCAATACAAAGCACATACTAGTAATTATATATGTGGCAAATATCTGACCACACATTTTTAAAGAACTTGTCTTCATATACATTGTATAGATCTTCTCTGTCATAATAGTACTTCTAAAAGTAGGCATTTTTAATGCATGAAAAGAGGTTACTTTGATGGTAAACATGCTCCTATTTAAGAAAAAATGCAAATAGATTGAATTAAATAAATTATATTATTCATAAAATTTAAAACTCTAAAATTCATTACTGAGCAGTAATAAATAGAAATACTTGCTTCTTACACACATAAGTAGTATGAATATTGGATTTTCTCATTTGGGGATTCATTAAAAAGGTACAAAAGGTCATTAAAATGGTTGATATGAAATTTCAACTCAAAATACTAATTCAAGAGTGAATAGTGACATGAGGCACAGAAGCTACAGACTTTGTTCTCTGAGTTAACAATTTAACTTAAAAGACTTCTGAAAGTTCATATTTTTTTTAATTTCACTAAGTGGAGATAAAGAAAATCAGCAGGATATGGTCATGTAGCACAAATAGGCTGTGCAGCATCTGGAGCTGGGAAGTAACACATATAATTTTGTGTGCAACATCCTCCTGTTTCTGAGATTTCTGGATAGTATTTGATAGGAATGGGGGAAAAGTACACAAATTTTATTTTTATGAATTGTATTCTCATAAGTTACTAGTTTACTTTGTGTTTAGTTGCTATAGCAATTGCTTTTGACGGTTGTAGATACTGTTACACTGGAGATCTGTCTGGTAGGTACTGCTATAGGAATGCAGGTCGGACTTATAACCAGTCTGACCTTTCTGCTTGCTCGTAAGAGACATGAGGACCAGAATCTCTGTGTTCCACTTTGCATTAGGGATTGGGCCATGAATTCCTTGGCATGATGGGTTGCATCTTTCCAAATCATAAAACAAAATAGATTCTTCCTAACTTTCGCTTTTGGTCATTATTTGTTTGCATATAGAAATGAGTTCCAATGCTGTGAAAAATAACTAATGCCGAAAAATTGGCATTAGAGAATTGGAGTGTTGGAGTGACAAACCTGATCATGTGATTCATAGGTCTGTGGAACTAATTGGTGGGTGGGATGAAATAATTTGGAGCTTGAGGATAGTGCAGTCACAGCATGTTGTAAGGGAAGTTTACTAGGCTACTGCTGTGACCGTGAAGCCCCTGAATGCTCCTAAAAATTCACATGTGAAGGCATCCTCATATGGCTTCAGAAAAGTACGTCTGTTCTCTCAGAACAGTGTAGATTGTCGAGTATCCATCTGTAGTGCATGTTACAAAACAACCTTGACACTTTCTTTCGGTGTGCTGAAAATTTGAGTAAGGTTGAATTCAGTCATGAACAAACATAAATGCTGAGGAAAATTTCAAGCAAATCAAATTTTTATGCTGTGCTGTTGTTACGTCTTACTGTATTCAGTCACATTTACAGGGTAAATTTAAATAAGAAACAGCAAAAATGTAAGACATGTGTAGCAAATGAGGATTGACATTGTAAAAATTTTAGAAAGAGTAACTGTGGGAACCGAAGTTATAATAGATGATAGAGAGTGGTGCCCTCAAAGAATTCCCCTCATAAGACTTAAGAAAGGTGCCTTGAGAAAATACCCACTCATCAAATGCTTCAGGGTACAGAGTTTTTAAAATTTTACTTGAAAAGCCTTTATTTATAAGAAAGGCAAGTGCAAAGATAAAGACTTCACGATGCCCTGCTTGGAAATACCTGCCTATGAAATAGACCCAAGACCTCAGCACAACTGATGCCTTAATGGAACTACCACTCAGAAAATAAAACTCAGCCTGTAGACAGTACCACCTGTCAAAATGAAAAGAAAGACTTAATCTATCAAAGTCCATCATATTGTGAATGTTGCTAAATCTACTATCCTTACTTTTTTGCTTCTATAGCTCTACTTCTGGCAAACTGTTCTTGCTAACAGATGTATGCCAACCCAGGATATGATTTTTGTAGTCACAAGTTTACCCTGAGAAATGCTCAGGGCTACACTGGTATACCCAACACCAAGTGAACTTGCTGGCTGGCTAGAAAAAAAAAGTTTCTATTGACCACTAATGTCTTAGTAGTCTTCTCTGATGAATACCCAACAACACCAAGAGAGATATTTCTCCAGGCTAAGTTCTAAAGGATTACAGAGGCTGTAATGTACCAATAAAGGAACATGGTACATTACAAGAATACATCTTGACTAAGCAGTAGATCTAACTACAGAAATGGCAACGTGGATCTACAGTTTCATGTATTTTGAGTAAAGAAATTACTGGGTTATAAACGTTTGCACCAAAAGTCCAGCCAAAAGTTGCTGAGTCTGACAACTTATGGCAAAGTTGTATTATCTGCACTATGGTCCTGACAGGCTGTTCTATGTCTCTTAAAGCTATGTATGTATATAAATACATTGGTGTGCTTACAATTATATTTTGAATTTTATAAACTATAAACTTTGCTCTACTTAGGTAATCCTGATAGATAAAAATGGAATATGAATAAGCATTATATATAATATATTTTTATTGTATGATTAAATTATTTTTATATATAAAATATAAAATAAATTTATTGTGTAAAAGATAAATATATTATATCAGATATAATATAATATATATGTAATATATTTCCTCAATAGATAGCTATTAAATATCTGGTTAAATACCATTGCAAAGCACTTATTTAGACTAAGCATATACAATTTTATAATGTATAAATATACATACTAATTATGTTTCAATTAGATTAATTTAAAGACTTGATCATTTACTGCTTTTAATCCTGCATTAAATAAGTGTGGTGGTGAAATTTATGTGTTAAATTGTCTGATGTATAATTTGACCAAATACTTTTTGAACTTTTGGGTTTAACTGGGAGTGAGTTTGAAGGCAGCATCTATATTGTAATCAGTTAGTTCATCAAAGTAATTTCCTCTTTACAATGTTTGAAACACTATAAAAATCAACTAAGAACTCCAAAACAACACACAGTCTGTGTAAAACCAAATTCCTATGCCTGCCTTCTTAAAAGGGGGCAGTTCACTATCCAACGTGAGATCAGAATGTAATTATTGACAGAGGTTGTTCCTTCATTCCCAGCTTCCCAGACTTGAAATAATCACGTAGAAACTATATTATTTGCAATACTGTTTGTCCAATAGCTTCAGCGGATTTCTAGTTAGCTCTTACATCTTAAATTAACCAATTTCTTTAATCTGTGTATCACCATGCTTAGACTTACCAGGTAAAGTTCTGTCCAGCATCTATCTCCAGCAGGGCTACATGGCTTCTCTTGACTCCACCTACTCTCTCCTCCTCTATCTGCTTGGAACTCCTACCATGCCCTATTCTGCTAAGCCACTGGCTGAAAAGATTTATTCACCAACTACTAAAAGCAACACACAGACAGAAGGACTTCCCCCCACCCAGACTTCTCATTGGTTTAAGTCAGCAGGTTCTCAGAGTTGAAAATTCACCATTAGATATTTTGGTGCTTAGGCATTTAATTGAATTGGGACAGTAAATCAACTCCTTTTGATTCCAACTCTCTGTGTAAAGACTGTATAAATCCTACCAAATCCCACATTTCATTTCTTGATAAGTGAGAATCGATAAACAGGTAATAGATAGATAAATAGATAGATGATAGATAGATAGATACTTGCATGCATTCATACATGTTTCCAAATCTACATCAGTATTGTGGAAATTGTTTGTACTTATTCATGTCTAATTAAGTGTCTCTAAATCTGAGTTTGAAATAATTTTCCATTTCTGTTTTTTGATATGACTATCTATCACCCTTTATTTTTCTCCTACAGTGTCTCTATTAACACTATATGTCAAATACTAGCTTGGAAAGCTACTTTAGTAATCTAGAGGTTACTAAAAAACCTAGGAAAAGCAGTTTAAACCATATCAATCAATAAAAAAGGTTATTTAGTGAATTCATTGCCTTATTGATAAGTAATTTAGTTTATTATATATTTAATTTGTGAGTTTTTCTTTTTATTTATTCATTGAATATTGCACACATGTATACAATATAACTTATCTACTCCTCACTTACCATATTTAATTTTCTCAAGATTTCACATCAGTTCTCCCTGTACTGAATAATTCTTTGCCAATTTCATTCATGTTTGTAGCATATCATGGCCATTTTAATCCACAAAACTTTATACAATACTTTCATCATCATTATATATCTGTTATATATTTGTATGTTTGAAAAACAAACACTATAGAAATTTTTTTAACTTTTTTTTATTTTTTTTCTGATTTCATCCACATTTGTTGTATGGTCTCATATAAATGGAGTGATAAATAGAAAATGCAGATTATAAAGCATGAATCAGTATCTATAATCTGTCTTGTATTGTGTCTGATAATTCTCTATTAACTAAATCAGACTTCAGATATTATATTTACAAGTGGATCAGGAGAAAAAGGAACAAACTTCTGACTTTACAGATGGTTGTTTTTCTTAATTATATGGAGAGCATTTTAGAAATAACTAATTGGTCATGCCTGACAAGTGATAGCAGTTTTTCAAAGATAAACAAATGTTCACATTTTTTAATACTTAATCAGAGACTTTATGTGCAAAAATGACCAAATGTACCATCTATTCCAAGCCTCCTGTGTTGTTTTATAATAAACGACCATCTGTACTTTGATTTGACTGAGGTTTTCTGTGATGACCAGAGAGTCTGATTACATGGCAGATGGTTTGAGAAGAACTTGTCTTTTTAAAAGTAAGCAGACAAAGATGTTTTAATACCCACTCCTTTTCATCTTTTTCCACCACAATGTAAAGGTGAGGTTCATGAAAGCAGAATTTCGATGTCATTTTCTCGGTTTTCTTAAATTATACAAGATATATGGAGAGCTGATGTATTGGAGAGACTTTGTATGGTAATTTAGACTCCCTTTTTTTTCTGCCTTTCTTTCGCTCAGCTAATAGGAGAAACTGAAAGTGTAACAGGCCCCACACATATCACAGCTGCCATGAGAGAAGTATCACTCTGACCTTGGAATCCAGCATGTAGGCATTACCACTTCCCAATAAATAAATAAATAAATAAATTAAATTAAAAACAAAAACAACAAAACAAAGGCTAATCCATCAATATTAATAGCTCTGAGGAAGTCTCAAACTGTACTAACACCACATTTTAGCTTCTGCGGTTCTGCATCTGCCTAACTATTCTTCCTAATAGAAGTGTGTCAATCCACAATGTTGCATTATGCTTAAAATCTCAAAGTGAGACAATTTCTAACCTGCACTGGCATCCCAAACACACAGTCTATTTTTTGGCCGGCTAATAAACATTTTCTACTGACTTATGTACGTGGAGGAGTGGTCTTTTCCGGTGGTTAACACAGAACACAACCTTTGCCACCTCCTATTTTGTTGTCTTTTTTATCCCTTAATTGTATTACATGGTCAAGTGTAAGCTACAGAAGAATTGGAAATTTACTCAAATATAATTTATTTAGGAAAATTACATTTACATGAGATTGATACCAAATCATTTTGAACTTCACTTCTGTAATTGTTTCTTTTCTTTTTCTTCCTTTTTAATCTTTTGCAAAACATATGGACTCTACTATGATCTTTGTAAGAAATGGGAGGGGGTCAGTTCTGTTTATAACTCTGACAAAAATATGCAGAAAAACAGGATAGATTTTTTTTTCTTGTTTGCAATTTCAGACCATAGTTCCTAAAACTTCTGCAGATAGGATTGAGGTAAAGGCATTCGTTTCATGAGAAGGGCATGTTAAAGGAAGACTGGTTACACCAGGAAAGCCAGGAAGCTTAGATTGTGGTCAATTATATAATCATTAACTTTGAACTCATTTTAGGGGTTTAAAATAAATCATAATGAATCAATCATAGTAAGCATGTATTGTTATCTGTGTTGATTCCCACAGTTTTGATAGCAAAACCAAACAAAATAATAAAACAAAATCTGTCGACCACTCTGAGGTTTTCTACCCATTAATAAAATATCTATCTGAAGATTCTTAGTGGAAAAGAAAGTAAAATTCAAATAAAAATGATCATAGGCTGTCTAATGCAATCTAAACTTTACAGAGTATTTAGTAAATAGTTCATATGCTGGCGCTGTGATCCAGTCTTCTACCAACAATAAAATTTCTCTAAGCAGAATGACAGTCAGCCATAGCCATTTGAAGCACTTTTTTATTAGTAGGAACTTTCCTATGTACTATGGAATATACAGCAAGAACGAATGAATGTAATGAAAAATATCAATGAATCATTTCTTCTCCACTCACCCATCCAACTTGTGAAAAATCTCCTATGTACCATGGTGATTTGTTTTGAACAATAGTATTTTTCAGCACCATTGGGAGCAAAAAAGAAAAGAAAAATGCTTTTCAAAATCCCTTTCTTACATATTAATAACTAAAAATCTCCTGAAAATAATCTCCCAATTAAAAAGCAGCAAAAAATATTTAAAAGGGGAGGTGCTTAGTCCTACTGCAACTTAATATCACATGTTTTATTGATATCCACAGGAGACCTACCACTTCCTGAATAGGAACAGAGGAGGAGTGGCTTAGGTGGATGCAGAGGAGAGGTGAGGGGAGAGAATAGCAGGAGAGGAAGGAGAAAACTATGGTCAAGATGTAAAATACATAAATATTTTAAATAATATAATGGAAAAATATTTAATGTAAGAATAATTCATTTAACTAATTACAACACCAACTGACATATGAACATGGATGGGAGAAATCTCATAAAATCCTAACCTTAGATGAACTGTTGCAGGCACTTATGGATGAATTTCTAAAATAAGTAAGTTTTTAAAAGGACAACTAATTAAATTCATGAAAATTAAAAGGAAATATATTGTTAATAAAATTAAAAGGAAAATAAATTTTAGATTTTGTTATTGGTCATCTTAGAAATATCTTAGAAAAAAATCTATTTTTGATGTTTTAAAAATCATGCTCTTCATTTTAATATGGGCATGAGTGACCTACTTTAACTCCTTTACTGCTGTTTTTAAATATATTAATCATATGCTATGTATATGTATCTAACAAAACTAAATTCATATTCATGATGATCAATTTTCTTGCAAAATGACATCAAAATTATCATGGTCATCTCATGTGGAGGAGGCTTCACACAGAAACTGAAGAGCTATTGTAGAAACTGGTAAAAATAAAATAAATCTGATATTGACACAAAATATAAAAGAATCTCTCTTCTCTGTTCTTTCCAAAGGTAAAACTGCCATTTTAGGACTCATCCAAAATACATACTATTAGCTAGTAAGGATGTTTGGCCCTTGAGGCATACTTTTGGTTAGATTAAGGTATAGTAACTTCAGTTGAAGGTCTGCTTTCCCCTTCAGGACAAAAATTCCATAAGAATAAATGAATAATTTTTTATATTCATAACAGAGGCTATTGAAAAACACGTCTGGTAAAAGTTTCTGTCTTAAGTAGTAATATCAGTTCACTACATAAAGTGTTATACTGTTCCCATCAAATAGAGCCAGCCTAAGAGTTAATGACAATGCCCTTGAATTTAGGGTACTTCAAGTCTAACTTTGTGACTAGGATCCAATAATTATAGAACAATTCCCCATTCTCTTGTTTCTGCTATAGCTTTAATTTTTTTTAACTATACACCTTATGAAAATTCTACTTTTCTCTTTTTTTAGAAAGGTTCATTTACCACCTTATATTATACTCTAGGTTTCTAACATTCTACAACAAGATGGACAAACATTAATTCCTTCTTCTGTGTATTAAAGGCTTCTAAGTTTTGGCTTTCTGTTTCTTAAAATACTGACAGATGATTAAGTAATACAATAAATTTATTCATTCAATATATTATTACATTATATCCTGATTAATAAGTATAGAAATGAAGCACAGCTGATTAATTTTCATGTGGAAGGAAACTAAAGTCACATGAGTTAAAATGTAGCTTATACAGTTCAGATCATATTTGTGGATCAGGCTATTACAAGAGGATCTCTGATATTAAAGGAATGATACATTTTCCTGATTGACCAAATGTGCAATTCAAAGGGTCTCATGCCTTAGAAAATAGAGCAGAGGAAAATGTAGAGCTAAAAAATAATATATATATATATGTATATATGTATATTTCAATAAAAACAATAAAAAGGGGAAAAAAGAAAATAGAGCAAATGTTAGCCCACTAACAAAGAAAAGAACATAGATTGAAAACATTCTTTTGGATGTATCAATCTTTTAGTGTCTTGAATTCTACTCCAGTTAAAAAATTCACAATTATAAAAAATGCTCTATATTTATATTCATCAATGTTCTGCCAAGGAAATAAAATACACTAAACACAGTTGGTATACATATATATATATATGATTGACTATATATGTCTATCATCATTCATATTCAAGCTAGAAGAATGGAGCTGCTCCTTTGGTTTCTGAGATCCTGTGTGGCATGAGTAGCTAATTTGACATTTCTCATTGGGAAAAGTAAATATAACAATTGCCGTTGCCTACCATATTTAGCACCCTAATTTCTTGGATTATAATTCTAGTCAAGATGGTGGGAAAACAGAATGTAAAGGATTCTTAGAATCTGATGTTAGGCTATCCATATACTTGACAATCCTTTTTTTGCTAATTTTATATTTGATAAATGTTTACTTATGATTTTGCTGTCCTAATGTTTTTATCTATAAAGAATTATATTAATATACTATTTACTTAGCCTTACTGGGCTCCAATTTTTCAGTTATGCTTTGGCCCTGTCCTTTATAGGGCATCTGAATTATTGGCTGTAGTCCACAATGTAACATATAAGGTTGTAGCTAAGATTTTACCCTGCTAACAAATTGAAATTATACATACATATTTTAAAGTTTTGCCAGTCACTATGTGGGAGCCTAGTCTGGATGCTCACCTTCCTAGACCTCGATGGAGGGGGG
>LOJH01019000.1:2231-21447 GCA_001685095.1 Ellobius talpinus | reverse complement strand
AGCTCAGGCTTCTTATTAACTCTTATAACTTATATTAGCCCATAATTTTTGTCTCAGCCACATGGCTTGGTGCCTTTTTTGGCGAGGCAGTCACATTTTACTTCCTCTGAGGCTGGGTCATGACTGTAGAATGATCTTTCCTCTTCCCAGTATTCTCCTGTTCTCATCGCCCTGCCTCTACTTCCTGCCTGGTTGTCCCGCCTCTACTTCCTGCCTGGTTGTCCCACCTCTACTTCCTGCCTGGCTACTGGCCAATCAGCATTTTATTAAAATAAAATTGATGGGGTACAAACCATTGTCCCACAGCAATGTAGTCTGTTACAATTATATGTAACAATATGTATACAGGCATAGCTACCGGCCACTAGGCTGCAGACTTTGAGAAAAGCAGATGCTGAAGACTTGACAGGATCTAACTATGCCTCCTTGCAGTCCCCTCCTCTTTCTTTAGGGACAGCAGGATGAAGAACAAACTTCCTACTGCAGCTGGAGTCGGTTTCCTCCCTTACAGCTGAGGGTAAGCCCAGACCCCTGAAGGCCAGACCCAAGGCAACTTTGAATACTGACTTTGCTTTCTCACCTAGTGCCCTCCTGCTTGACCCCTAGCACATGGGGCTTGGTCACCAGGCATGGAACCAACCTTGCTCCCCTTGGAAACCTTTGAGAACAAGAAATCCCTTTGTTGTCTAACACTGGAGGCTTTCTCTCACCAGCTAGGGTGGTTCGTCCCCGCTGCTTTCTCCTGGGCCTGGGATAGTTTTCATTTTTTTGAAATGAAAATTTATTTATTTTGTTTTATGTGTTTATGTGCTCAAACACAGGCCAGAAGAAAACATTGCAAGGTCTCTCACTGAGATGGAAGTTTACTGTCTCCTCCTCTTTCCTCACCCCTGGGATTACAGGCACAAGCATAGATTTTTCCATGGATGCTGGGATGTGAATTTAGATCTTCCTACATGCTCAGCAACTGCCCTTACCCACGAAGCCAATTTCCCAATCCAACACACAAAGTTTAGGGAGCAATGATGTCTTGTTTGTGTTTCTCTGGATGGAGTTTCTGGGAGCTGGCTGGTCCCATTGAGGCCGGCTATGTTGTTTTTCTTAGAGCTCTGTCTGGCCTCCTATTGGGTCAGCTTGGCTGTCTCTACCCTGGCAAGCTCTCTCACTGACCTTCCCGTGTTCCTGCCCTCTCTGTTAACATGAATGTCTGTTAACCTTGACATTCATGTTAATCCTAGCATTCACTTTCAACTTTAACACTGTCATGTGTCAGTGACTGACATGAAAGTCACCCAAGACCTACATCACTGTCCTCTGTCCACAGAAAGGTCTCCTTTCCAGTATGAAATGCCACACCGTCCTTCAGTCTGAATGCAGCAAAGTGAAACATTGACCTCGCTTATGTGACATTCAGCCCTGTCTACCCATTAGAACCAAGAGAAAAACAAGACTTCATAGCACTGGGAAACAGCCACAAACAGTTCTTCCTCTTGTGAATTATAATTTTGGCACCAAAAACCCAGTCTTGAGGCAGTCACTAAGTCCCCGGAGAACGTAATAAAATAACTTATTATCTCCAAGCCTGAAAATATTCCCAAGGTTATTCAGGAAGAGACTCTGTATTAGCTTTTGGCCTTGTCTGGTTTTTGTTGCTGTGATAAGCACTGTGACCAGAAGCAACCTGGGAAGGAAAACATTCATTTCATCTCACACTCCCAGGTCATCCATTGCAGCAGCGAGTCAGGGCAGGAGGTCAGTGTAGGAACCTGGAAGCCAGAGCTGAACCAGACACCGTGGAAGAAGGCTGCGTACTACCTTGCTTCTGTTTATACATCACCCAGAACCACCTGCCCAGTGATGGCACTGCCCAGTCACTTCTCAGGTGACTCTAGTTTGTCAAGTTAACAAGAACTAACCCAAATCATTCATTTCTCATTGCTGTGACCTGCATGTTCAGGACCATGACTAGAAAGTGGGCGGGCCGATGTCACCTCCCAACTGTTTTCAGAGAGAGGCAGATGTGCCAGCTGACATTGATTATTAACTTAACAGGGTCTAGAATCAACCAGGAGACCAGCTGTATGTGAGGGGCGCAGTTAACTGAGGCAAGAAGACCTGCCCTAAATCTGGACTTCACTGTCCCATGGGTTGGTGGCCTGGCCTGCATTAAAAAGAGCACAAGCATTCATTGCTCTCTGGTTCCTGACTGAGGATGCCAAGTGACCCAACGCTTCAGACTCCTACCATCATGCCTCCTGTGGTGGGCACTATTATACCCTTGAAATTTAAGTGGTAATAAACCCTTTTTCACTTAAGTTGCTTTGGTCAGAGCAAGCACATGCATGTGCACCCACACGCACACATAAAACTACCAGCTTTTCTCTAAGCTTAAACCCACCTTGTTACTTAGCTATGGCATGATGGTTCCCTTACTCTGGTCTCTAGCGTGTGACTCCAGTGCTGTGTTGTTGTGGTGGTAGGGGGGGATGGTGGCAGGGTTCCTCTGTGTAACTCCTGGAACTCGTTCTGTAGACCAGGTTGGCCTTGAACTCACAGAGATCTGCCTGCCTCTGCCTCCCGAGTGCTGGGATTAGAGGCATGTGCCACTACACCCAGCTCAGCGCTTGTGTTTACAGCTGTGCTCTAAGCAGGAAGGACGAGCTATCCGAAGGGCTCAGCCAAGGCTACCTTCTTCTTTTGATCTTAGCCCCACAGTCATCAGAAGCTAAGAGGGTTCTGCACACTGCTCTTGTCTTGTTTTACTTTCCCAACTCCAGTAGAAAAGTAAAGGGGAGCCAAAAAAAAGGGTTTAACCATACCCCAAGCTTTTATATCTGCCTTCATCTACCCTACCAAAATGAAAGCACTAGAAGGCTTACACCCTAGTGGCAAAACATGGTAATTTAAATAAATGCTCATTGACAAAGGGAAGGTCAAAGGATTCTTTTTTAAGATATTTTATTAATTTTGGGGGGAATTTCACATCAAGTATCCTAATTCTGCTCACCTCCAGGTCCCCCCATATCTACCCTCACCTCTGTAGCATCTCCCCAAAAGAAAATCTAAAAAATCAAAACAAACAAACAAAAAGCAAAACAAAAGCAACACCCAAAAGTTCCTCTTCATCCCTCCGTCTTTCCCCCCTCTCCAGCACCTCTTTATTTGTCCCGCTGGCACTGAGAGCAGCAGTGTGTCACACAGTACACCCTTTAGTTCAACCAGCTTAATTTGCAGATGTTCATTGCCATGAGCCATTGGTCTGGTTCAAGGCCTCTGATTTCTGGTACACCATCATCACTAAACCCTCACTGGAACTCCTCTCAAATACCCAGTGGCTACCCCAAGTCATGGAGATCCTGTGGGTATCCTTTTACGGGACCAGACCCTTCAGGAGCTCCAGCAGGTCCTAGATAAGGAAAATGTTAGAATGGGCCAACCCAAAGCCCAGCTGTGGGCCTGGGCGGTAACTGAGCTGGTCAGTCCAGGCCACTGGAGTCACCCTCCCTCAAGTGAGGAACAGACCAGCTTTCTTACTCCCATGCCATCAGGGCCAGTTGTCCCTCGACCTGTGGTGAGGAGTGGGGCCAGCTCTCCTGAGTACAGACAGGGGCTAGCTGTCCCATGAGGTTCAGGGCCTGCTCTCTTGCTACAATGTCCCGCAAGGGGCAGGACCCACTCTCCCAGGACCAGTGAAGGGTGGGGCTGGCTCAGCATGGCCCTCTGATTTTGTCACATGTGGTTCCTTTGACCCCTGAGGTGACATGGGCCACCGACATCAACACAGATCCCAGCTGCAGCAGGACCATGGACCCAGACATGACCCTCGGTATCAGCTCCAACTCAGATGACATTATAGCTCCAGGTGGCAGCACAGGCCACTCAGATCAGGATGGTTCTGGGGCTCCCAGACACCAACAAGGCCACAGGTTGCAGTTCAGACTCTGAGCTTCCATGTGACCTTTGATGGCAACACAGCCTTGGACTTCAACATAGATCACTGCTGTGGCTGATCCAGACATGGTCCTCAGCAGCAGTTGGGTCTGGATGTCACCTTTGCCCCCAGCAGCAGTTCAGGTTACCCAGATCAGCACGGTCCCAGTGGTGGCATGGCTCTCAGACACCAATAGACCCCAGCTGGAGAGCCGTATCTGACATCCACATGACCTTCCATGGTAACAGGAGCCACAGATATCAACTCAGACCTCAGCTGCCGTAGGGCCACAGACTCAGACACGGCCCTTCCTAGCAGCCCAGGCCCTGACGACACCATGGCCTTGGGTGGCAGCTCATGTCAGCCAAAAGAATTTTTACTCAGTTACACCACAGCCTAATAGACATGTATCAAAGTGAATGGGTGATGGGGAAAAATAGATGGAAATTGTGTTGATGAATCAAGGAGATTTCTGTGAGACCAAACAGACGCATCCTACATCTTGTTATCCCATTTTTTTAAATAGTGAAGAGGGGGTCCCTTACACATGAACGTACCCATGCAGGTAACAGAACCAGGAAATGCCTATAGGAAGTGAGCAGTGAGGGGGCGGGGAGAAAGAAAGATTACAAGCAAAAACTGAAAGCTACTGATTTCTTTTATTATTTTACATTTCTTTTTTTGATTTATTTCACACATATGAGTGTCCTGCATATGTGTCCTGTGTGTATGTATATATGAGTGTCCTGCATGTGTGTCCTGCATGTGTGTATATGAAACATATGTATGTCTAATGCTGGCAAAGGTCCAAAGAGGGCATCGGATCCCCTGGAACTGGAATAACAAACAGTTGGTACTGGGACTTGAACCCAGGTCCTCTGTAAGAACAACAAGCACTCTTAACCACTGAGCCATCTCTCCAGCCCCTGAAAACAAAGTTTTTGAAAAGCAACATTCCAGGGCTGGTAAGATAGCTCACCCAGAAAAGCACCAGCTGTGCAAGCTGAAGGAGCTGAGTTCAGACTCCCAGAGAACTATGGAAAAAGCTGGCCAACCAGTCTAGCTGAATGGGAAGGCTTCAGGTTCAGTGAGAAACTTCATAAAATAAGGCGGAGAGTAATTGAGGAAGACATCTCTGACCTCCACATACATGCACACGTGTGCACATGTGACACACGCATACATACAGGGAGAGAAAGTAGCATGAAAAGAACCAGAAGACACTGCTTTTGAACGATGTGTGTTTACGTGTGCACAGGAAAACTCTGGACAGCATTCTTTTTCTTGTCTCTGACATCAGGCTTACAAGACCTTGGCAAATTCCTCTTTGTTTTGATTGTTCGGAAAATGTCCTATATCCAAAATGGAGCCAGCGATTGCCAGATATAATTTCATAAATGGACTCCCAGTGGTTTTCCGGTAAGAAAACCACCTTCCCCATCAAAAGCCCCAATTGCCATTTGGATCTCTGGAAGACTCCATGGTTTTCCTTTCTAGCTTGTGATTTCCCCCCATAGAAACAGATCTATATGCATTCAACACTGGCCGTCTGCCTGCTGAGAAAACAACTCCTGCATAGAAAATCCTCTCCGGGAAATTGAAAATCAATGCACTCTGAAAACAAAACTCAGATGGCAACTTGCTCTATCCACATTGCCTTGGCTAGGCCGTCAACAAGAAAAGGCGACCTATGTGCACAGAAATGACAGGGCTGGGGAATGTCTCTGCAGCTAAAGCACTGGCCATGCAAGAGGGAGGACCTGAGTTCAGATCCCCAGCACCCATGTAAAGCTGAGCACAGTAGCACATGTCTGCAATTCCAGTGCGCCTACAGAAAGAGGGGAGCTGAGACCAGGAGCATCCCCAGTTGCTCACAGAGAAGCTAACACAGATAAACAGCAAAGACTCCCTGTCTCAATCAAGGTGGAAACTGAGGACCAACACATAGGCACACACCCTGCACTCACACACATGTGTGTACACACACACACACACACGCACGCACACACACATTTTAAGGATATTAAAACAATATATTATCAAGCTGGTGTCTTTTTCTACTGAAGCCCTTAATACCCAATTGCACCCTCTGCATTTATTGATCTGGCGGTAAAATATTTGCTCAGGGTCCCCAGGGCCTTGCTCTGTAGTACTTTTTAAATTAAGATTTCTTCTTCTACCTTCTGACTTTGACTTTCTTTCAAAATTATTATAAGAGCTTGAGACAAAATCTTTTGTTATATGTGTGTGTGTGTCCATGTGCGCGCATGTGTGTGTGTGTGTGTGTGTGTGTGTCTGTCTGTCTATGTGCACGCGCATTCCTGGGTGAGGCTGTGGTAGTAAATGGACTCGCGCACACATGGAAGCCAGAGGCTGACATCAGTGTGCCTTCCTCAGTTGCTCTCCGCTTTGAGGCAGGGTCATTCACTAAACCTGGAGCTTCCCAGTTCAGCAGGACTGACTGGCCAGGAAGCTCCCAAGGATCCCCCTGCCTCTGTCTCCTAGTACTCCCCAGAGGTAGTGTGCAGTTGCACCACAGTGCCTACCTTTTTATAGAAATGCTTGGGGCTCAAAAACAGTTCCCTGTGCCTGTGCAGCAGACACTTGGCCCACTTAACCATTGATCCCTGTCATATTTTTATTAATATTTAAGAATTTTTTAATACAAGCAATGTACCTCCCACTAAGTCCTCCCAGATCTATACACACACACTCTACCCCCTCCCAACTTCAAGTTTCTTTTTCTTAAAATAGCCCACCGTGTCCTATTTGTGCTGCCCATATATACTTATGGGCATGGGGCCAATCACTGGGCTATGGCCAATGCACCAGAAGCCACACTTTTGAAAAGACTGATCCTCCCTCAGAAGTCATCAACTGTCAATAAGCCCTCAGTCAGAACTGAGGGCTCATTAGCCCTTCTCCCAATATGCCGGAGTAATGACTGGCTTGAACTGGTTCAGGTCTTGTTGGACCACAGCTGCCGAGAGTTCATGGGTGCTGTGGTCATTTCCAGAAGACACTGTTTGGCCCCAGTTGAAAAGATTTCACAAACTCTGACTATGAAGCTCTTTCTCCCCCCTTTTCTGTGATGCTCCCTGGGTCTTGAGGGAGGTGACATGATTCAGATCTGCCACTTGCCCTGAGCACCTCACAGACACCTGGTCTCTGCACACTGACTAGTGAGTTTCTAAGTTAACCGCCATCTGCTGCGAAAAGAAACTTCTCTAGTGAGGTCTGAGAGCTGCGCTGAAATTATGACAAGTACAAGTTCAGAGGGCAGTGTGATGCTGTGTCCATTTGGTAAAGTGAGAGCAGTTGGTTCACACCTGTGGCCTGGGAGCTCCAGAACCATGGCCGGATCTGCAGTACCAGGCATGTGTTTCCTCCTGGGGAGCACATCTGTAAGTCAGGCAGAAAGCGGTTGTCTGCTCCTCTAACAGCCATACCACTATTGCACCCAGGGGCAAACCTTGCCATACTGGCCATTATTGTAGCTCACAGGGTTCACAACTGGGTATGACTGCTGCTGTGTCTCTCCCATCAGACTATATAGCACCTTATGGTACTCACAAAAGCCAGCGGGTGAAAGCTTTCCCAGCTTCCTCATCATATCTTAAAGAGATTGGATGGGTCTCTTTGTTATTAATGATCCCAGCTTGAACTTTTTAAAATAATTGCTGATAATATATTTTGTTTTAATGTGAGAATTATTGCTTGCCTTGGACCCGGCTTTTCCATGAAGACATGATCCTTGAAGGATGGTTTGCTTATCTGGCTAGATCCAGAGCCATGATTGGGCAAGCTGACTGATGGATGATTTCCAAAGAAGCTGGCTTTTCTTCTGGTTCAGCCTCCTCTCAACCCCTATCCCTTGGGTTATTTAGGAAGCATATGATTCCTATGTCTCTGTCCTATAGAATAACACTGGAGGGCCTGGAGACATGGCTCAGTCAATAAAATGTTTACCACACAAACATGAAGACTGGAGTTTGAACCCCAGCATCCAAATAGAAAACCACAGGGGCAGGAGAAATAGTCCAGTAGTTAAAGCAATATTGTACAAACCTAAGGGCCAAAGTTTGGATCCCAGGGGTCAAGCAACCATCCAGGCACCCTGCTTATACTTCAAACACCAGCTTCAAAAGAAGCAGAAACAAGAGAATCGCTGGGGCTGACTAGCTTGGAGTCTATCCAAGAACACTTGAGTTCCAGGTTCAGAGAGAAAACCCATCTCAGAGGAACAGGTGGAGAGTAATGGAGGAGCACCCCTAACATCTCTTTTGTCCTCCACACCTTCACAGGTGTGCACACGTGTAGACACACATACACAAACACACAGATGCATATATGCACAAATAAATAAGTAAATCTTTTTTTGAAAGGCAGGCATGTAAGACACACCTGCAATCCCAGCAAGGGCAGATACAGACAAGAGGATCCCAGGGGCACACTGGTCAACCAACCTCGTCAACCAGTGAGCCCCATAAAAGACTTTGTCTCATAAATCAGGTTGAGAGCAACAGAGGAAGACTTAATATTAACTTCTGGCCCCACATTTGCATACACTGGTGCATATACTTACACACCCAGGCACACACACATCACAGAGAGAGACAGACAGAGACTGGAAATTCCATGGAAGTTTCAGAAGTAGGTGGGGTTGGTGAGCCACATTTTGCTTATTGCCAAAGCATCTAGGGAACCTAAAACTGGGACACTGAAGTCTCTGATGGGTCACTTCCTCTCCATACCACTCTTAATACACAGCCACTGCCCCGAAGTCAGTCAAGGGCTAGTAGGGGTGAATTTTCCTTCTGTAGCTTGCACAGCCTGGGACAGAGTGCTCACAGCAACCCTACATGGATGAGTCAGCTCTTTATCAGCTGTCAGGGTGACTCCCTGGTTAGAGGCAGACAGGGTCATGGGAACTAAAAAGATAAAGGTGGAACTGAGCTCAGGTCCTCTCCAAGACTATTGACAAAGGCTTTCCATCGAGCCATCACATTGAATTTCTATTCATGTTCTCCCTTGGGCTGGGATATGGCTCATTGGTCTAGAACTTGCCTGCCTCCTAGCATGTATGAGGCACTGGGGTCAAACCCAGGCACCACGAAGTGGTCAAGATTGATGTTCTTCTAGAGCAAACTGAAAGCCTTATTTTCCTGTTGTGATTTTTAAAAAAAAGTAACATATTCTAAGCACCCAGAATTCATTTTGTGTGTGTGTGTGTGGTGTGTGTGTGCATATGCATGGATTGTGAGGGTGCACATGTGTGTGCTGGTGCATATAGAGGCCAGAGTTCAACCTCGCATGTCATTCTGTCATTCTTCGGGGGACATCCACTTTGAGTCACAATGTCTCACTGGACTGGAACTTGCCAAGTAGACTAAGCTTGTTGGCCAAAGGCCAAGACCCCCCCGCCCCAACCCTGGCATTATGAGCATGTACTATTCTGCTCAGCTTTTCGCTATGGATTCTGGGTATCAATCTCAGGTCCTCAGGCTTGCACAGCAAGCCCTTTACTTGTTGAGCCATGACCCCAGGCTCAAGTTATAAAAGCTTGAATACGCCTTTGTAGAATCCTCCTCTAGCCTCCCCAGATGAGGGTCAGGCAGAGAGGAAGGGACCAACTTACAACAGTCTCATCACTAGAAGGGCAGAGTTTTGTGTCAAATTCAAGAAGTTGCCCTCCTGGCTAAGTCACTCCTAATTAACCAGCAAGCCTGGCATTACAGCTCCTGAGTCCTGAGGAGCTGATGGGGATGAGAAATCTCAGGCTTCTGAGTCTTTATGCTTCTCTTGAGATGGACTGGACCAGAATCACTGCTGGGTCAGAAATCACTATGGAAAAAGCACTTGCCATGCCAGCAAGAGAACCTGAGTTCACACCCAGCACCCATGTCAAAAACAGCTAGGTGTGTTGGCATGTGCTTGGAGACTTGTGCATCCTGGGGCTTGCCAGCCAGCCAACCTAGCCGAAACAAAGAGGTCAATGAGGGACCGTGTCTGAGAAGCAGGTGGTCGCTACTGAGGAACAACACTGAGTTTGGTCACAGGCCTCTAGAGGAACATGCAGACATGTGAACACACAGGAGCTTGCATGTGGATTCTCAAGGTCTGGTCCCAGCTTTTTGGCAAGATGCCTCATAATTCCCCGGGCCCAGCACCACTCTCTTTTTTCTTTGTGGGCATCTGGCACACTGTCCTGAGGTTCCCCCTCTTTTTCTCGCCTTCCTCTCCTTTGTTTTGCTTCCCCCCCCCGCTTTTCCTCTCTTTTCTTTCCTTCTATCCCTTACTTTGCTTTGATCCAGCCTCTAATCCCTGGCCAATTTAAAAGACCACATCCTGGGAGTCCCACAGAACAAGGATGCTCAGTTCACAATCATTATCCAGTAGTAGGCTGCCATCTCAAGGTCATCACAGACACTTCACAGGCACGGCCTTCTTACAGGAACCCCCAGAGACTCAATGAGCCAATCGCAGCCCAGGAACTCCAGGTTTCTCCTAGACAAGCAATGCACAGAAATTATAAAATACTAAAACCATTTGTATTTACAGCAGGAACTATCACTGTATAAAGGGAGCAAAATACAAGCCCTAAAATTCCTGAGTGATATTTTCTAACATCATCATTTAAAGATATAGTCTTGTTTATTTAACTTGTTTATTAACACACAAAGCTAGCAACTAAGTGAAGAAAGAAAACAGATGAGCCAGTCTCCGCCGACTGTTGAGATGCCTTAGCAAAGAGAACTACAACTCCCAGCTTTCCCTATAATTAGGCAAAAACCAAATTAGGTGACTGAATGCTGGCCAATGGAAAGCAACTGAAAATGAAGACTTTTGAGACAAGCTTTCTCAAAACACTTCCTAGGCTTTTCTTGTTCTCAGCATTACTGGGATGTGAGAAGAGTGTTCAGCGCAGTCTGTGCTGTGTGGTAAATGCTGTCTAACTTATGTTAATTTGCTGTGGAATTTTTTTATTGCTTGTTATTGCAAAGCAATTTAACCTACTGACTCATATGGTAGGAAACTCTAATTTAAGCTAACAACTCTAATAATGCTTTCATAATGAAACATAAGTGTAAATCTTCAAGGTCTCTGATTTGGCAGTGGATTCATCACTATCCCAAAAGCATCAGCAAGAAAAGATACCCAAGTTAGACTTGGTTAATTTAAGATTTAAATTTTCTGCATCAATGCACATTATGAAGAAAGTGAAGAGAAAATGGAAGAACAGGAGAAAGTATTTGCCAATGAGATGTTTAATAAGGTCCTGACACTGAGACTTTGGTTTATGCTTTTACCCCAGCACTTACTGAAGATAGTGGATCAGTAGAAACCCAACTGGGAATCAGGAACACCAAAAGAACTCTGAAATGTGGGCAACAGAAAGACAAGACATCCAATCAAGAAACTGTCAAATAGCATCGGGGAAAATGGCTCAGGGAATGATGAACTTGTCACTCAATCCTGACCACAGGAGTTCAGACCCCCAATAATCATGTAAATGCTTGTCACGTGGGTGTGGTAGCCTGTCTGTAATCCCAGCACTAAGCAGACAGAGACAGAAATCCCCAGGCTCATTGAAATATTGAATATTTGTAGTGTCTACTAAATAACAGAAATGTTTGGTTATATTTAACTGTAAACATCTATTGTACAAACTACTAAGGAAGTGGCATGAAAAGAAAGGCCTTCTACTGAACTGCTCACTTGCAGTCAGCAAAGACAATCGCCGTTAGAGAACAGATATGCTGTGGGACTGGAGACATGGCTCAATTAATAAAGCCTCTGCTGCACAAACACAGGGGTCTGAATTTTAATCCCCAGAAACCACATAAAAAAAGTTAAGTTGGAGGTGTGTGCTTGTAATTCCAGCTGGGTGATCAAATAGGCAAAATCCAGCAGCTCACTTCCACACCAACACACTGGTAAGCTCCAAGTTTAGTGAGAGAGGTGTCTCTAAAAATAAGGTAGGGACTAGAGAGATGGCTCATTGGTTAAGAGCACTGGTTGCTCTTCAAGAGGACCCAGGTTTAAGTCATAACAACCAGTTCAAAACCATCTGTAACTTCAATTCCAGGAGTCTAACATCCTCTTCTGGCCTCCCTGACCATGGCATACACATGGGACACAGATATACATTCGGGTAAAATACACATACACATAAAATGAAATAAATTGTTGTAGATAAAAAAATAAAGCGAAGCAGAGAAAAATGTATAGCTCAATAAAAACAGTAAAAAAACACAAAAAATTGGAATCAAAACAAAAATGATAAGGTAGAGAGCCATTGAGGAAGACACCCAGTATTAACCTTTGGTCTACACACTCACACACACACACATACACACACACACCACACACACATGGGGGAGAGAAAGAGAGAGAGAGAGAGAGAATAAAGATATCAGAAAGATGTGATAAATAAAAAATTAAGCCTTCTCTCTTCAGTGATTTCCTTACCGTATTTTATAAACACGCTCAACTTCTTTAAATCTACACACGCTCTAGTCTCCACATGCCTACTCTCTAGAGAGCAAAGCTTTCTACAGAGCACTTTACACTCAACTCAGTTGTGTTTATCTAGGTGGTTCTATTACCATTAAAGGCTCGGGAGTCAGATGTGGTGAAAGCCTGCTAGATCAGAGAAGGCAAGAAGCAACCAGCTGACCTTCCTTTTCGGCTGGAGACCCAACAAGAGACGCCCATCCCAAATGAATCTCTAAGTCCCTCCCTACTCCTTCCTGTGCATCTCTCTATCTGCCTTCCCAGATCCTCTTTATTCTCTATGGTTAATTCTTGCCAACTAGTCACTGTCTCTGCCCCCGATCCAATGTTAATTTTATTAACACAGTCATGGAGTTTCACTATGTGATTAAATATACTGAAACATTTTCCCCTTTTTATCTAAATGAAAAGGAACGGTTTTAACTCTAACACAATAAAACTATATACAATAAGAACAACTATCAGGTATTGTCTAAATAAAATGAAAAAGTTTCAACTCTTACACAGTAAAACTATATAGAATAAGAATCAGGTAAGAAATACATTCATGATGTCCAGTGCTTTAGTATTTGGCAAATTCAGAGAAAGTACTCTATTATCTATTCTCTCTTGATGAGTCCAAAGTTTTATACCTAAACCACTTTCTGTCAAAACTTGTATTACCAAGCTAAAAATATCTTTTTAGACCTTAAAATATTTTCTTAGTTAAACAACTTAAGTTTTTAAGTTTCTCAACCTTATAAACTTTATATATTGTAGCAGGCTTTCTTTTGTGCCACCAACCAGCTCCCAAATCAGACTTCTGATTAGTTATGAAAGCTCAGCCTTATCATATGCTTGCCCTGCTAGCTCTTATAACTTGATCTATTACTTTTCATCTACATTTTGCCTCAGGACTCTTTTTCCTTTCTTCAATCTGTATGTCCTACTCCATGACTGACTGATTGGAAGATGCCTAGGGTTAGCCCTGGGCCTCTCCCTCTCTTTCTTGCTCATTCTCTTCTCTCTTATTCTCTTCTCCCTTCTCTCTCTTTTTCTCTCTGGCCTAGATTTCTCATCCTACTTATTCTGTCTACCTGGTAGCCCCACCTATCCCTCTACTACCTAGCTATTGGCTATTTAGCTTTTTATTAGACCAATCGGGTGCCTTAAGCAGCAAGGTGAAACAATAACACATCTTTACATAATTAAACAAATGCAACATAATCGAATTTAACATGTCTCTACATTGTTAAACAGACACGGCATAAACAAATATAACACACCTTTACACATTTTAAGTAATATTCCTCAACATAAACAAAAATAACACATCTTTGCCTAGTTGAAGTAATATTCCACACTTTTTCCCCTTTTGTCTAAATAAAAAGAAATGTTTTAATTTTAACATAGACTATATACAATAAGAACAATTATCAAGGAAGAATTACATTTACAATATCCAGTTCATTTGTATTTGGAAAGTTCAGAGAAAATACTTACTCCATTATTTATTCTATCTTGGTGAGTCCAAAACTCTGCATCTAATTTACCATCGATCATAACTAAGAAAACTGTAACTTTAACTATCTAGTCTACAACTTCATCAAAGACCACAGAAAGATATACTACCTGAGTAAACAGGAAGTTCAGTGCAAGACACTTCCAAAAATATAGAAGTGACAGAGACATCTGGCTACCTGGTCAGTCACCCAAGGTTCCTCTGCAACTTCAAGGAATCCATCTTTGGCCTGTAGGTAGACTATATCTGGCAGACTTTTATATGAAGCAGGAATTTTCAAAGACTATACTACCTTGTCTTGACAAAGTTTGGCAGTCACTTTCTTTGTGTCCTGCAGAATATCTGGCAGACTTTTCTATAAAGCAGGAATTTTGAAGGACAGTTCCACTTTATTTTGGCAAAATTTTGCAGTAGCTTTCCTTTGTGTCTTGCTTGTCCAGTTTGGACAGAATACAGTCAGTAGTTGAGGCAAGGACAATTGCTTGCCCAGATGACTATGTTTGTCACATTAAAAACAAACTCCATAGAGAGGTTCTTCAATGCCCATCATTCTCTTATGAAGTAAATTGGTGCTGCCAGGAGCAGACATGTTTCACTGTCATTAAAAGCCTTAGATTAGTAAACACCTTAAATGCCGTATCTGTAGGTCTCTGAAGCATTTGAAGAGCATCTACCTAAAATATATCTCTGTTTGACCCTGAAAACATACCTAATATGACTACAAATTTAATTGTTATCTTAATTATCTTAAAAAGTTTGTAATAGTAGCTTTCAAGGACTAGAACTTTATATTACAATTTTAAATGAATTGCATAGGTACAATACCTTACAGTATGTTGTAACAAAAATAACACTAAATTTATACCAATATACAAAAATCCATATCAATGTAAAATATTCAAGACTAGTAGTTGCTTTTTAGTCTACAAGTAAATTCAATAATCTACCCTTTTATTCTAGCATTCTTATATCCCTCCTTTTTTCTTTTCAGAAAAGAATCTAACCTAATTTGCTTATTTTCCTCCCTGACCATGACCAATAACAACTTGTAACAACCCCTCTAAATAATGACAAACATCCATAACCCACTGAATGACCAAATCTCACCTCTTGGGAATAGAGACAGCATGTTCTTAAAATTATGTCTTGTTCTCTGGGGACAATGGCATCTTTAAGGGACCATGAAAAAATGGGATAATGGTCAAGTCCTGGGAGAGCTAACTTTATCCTTTGCTACTGTAGGAAATCCTACAGCCAGTAGCCTTTAAATTACCTGCCCACTGGGGCGTGGCCTCTTATACTATTTATGCCAGTGTAAAGCATGCATCCAGCCTCTTTTCTGGCTGCGGGATTCAGTTGCTGTTCTCCTTTCCAGCAGAGGATTCTGACTTGGGAGTCTACCCCTAAATAAATAACCATCTATTATTCTCAGTTCTGAGCTAGTGTGGAATTTCTTTTAAGCATCCTTCTTCACTTTGCTATCCAGTCTCTGTGTGATGGGAAACTGCAGGGCTTATCTAATGTTCTAGCTGGAGTAGTCTATAAAGCAGGACCATCTTAGCTAATTGCTTTGAAGTTGTCCTGAGCAGTTTGTAGTTCCAAACTGATCTTTGGGTGGTATTTGTCAACTTAAAGGTGTTACCATAGTCCACATGGATTAGTTGTTGCAGGGCTCCATCATCTTTTTGGAGACTTCAAAGGTCTCTGTTAGGAATGGCCATGGTTCATTGTAGAAAGCTTAAACACATTAAATGTCAAATACAGCAGATCTTGGAAATGTTAAAGGACTACAGTCCATTGACTTGGTTACCTTATTTACAGCTCTCAGATATGTTACCATTCTACATTATCCAGATTTCTTTTTAATGACAAATATAGGAAAATTCTAAGAACTGGTTGAATCTTCAATATCTTGAGCATTGTGCTGTTCTTGTACCAGATGCTCCTTTGTCTGTGTCTGAGCATTTTTCTTATTTTCATTAGTAGGTCTTCCTAAGATTTGTATCTTATCAAGAGCAAGTCTTTCTAAAGCTTGTATCTTATCAGTCAAATTTTCATGTTTGGTTGTTATCAAACCACTTTTTAAAGGATAAATTATGAATTACCAGCCTGATAGTAATTATAGTCTGCATTATATCAATCCCAGCTAAGTCTGTTATTCCTTCATTTTTTTCCATTTTCAAGTCATCCATTGTGGCCCTATACTGAGCAGTTCCAGTGTCTGTAATTTTCTGGTGTCAAAAACCACTTTCCACCTACACAGTTTGGTCAGTGTGGTAGTTTGCATGCATTTCCCCCCCATAATCTCATAGGAAATGGCACTATTAGGTGTGGCTTTATTGGAGTGGGTATGGTCTTGTTGGAGGAAGTGTATTGTGGTAGGGACACTCTTTGAGGTTTCCTATGCTCATGATACTGCCCAATATGTCAGAGGACTTCCTATTGCCTGCAAGATATAGCACTCTCAGCTCTAGTACCAAGTCTGCCCACACTGCCCTGCCCCCTGTCATGACGTTAATGGACTGAACCTCTGAAACTGTAAGAGAGCCACTCCAATTCTGTTTTATTTATGAGAGTTACAATGGTCATTGTGTCCCTTCACAGCAATAGGAAATCCAAATGACGATAGTCAGTTAGCCATTTTAAAGGTAGGTCTGTTGGTACCCTTGAAAGATCAATGGCTATTGTACCCTGTTTATGTACAATCTGAGCCGTCTGTGACTGTTCTTAATAATACTTTTTAGTATTTTTCTCAGAAGCATTCTTTATTCTATTGTTTGTTTCTGAGATTGGAGGAATGTTAATCTGTGTTTTCCATTGCTGTAACAAATCACATCCCCATAAATTCATTGCTATATCGGCCACACATGGTTTTAATTTTTCTATCTGTCCTTCTGGCCTTATACACTTAACCCACCTTGTACCTTGTTTTGCCTGAGACAAAGTTCCAATCCCTAAAAGCTGAATATTTACTTCCTGAAGAGGACAATTTTGATGCCACGATTTTGGTGATATTATGGTTACATCTGAACTTGGACCCAGTAATCCTTAAATTGCAATGCTGTTTATTTATAATTTTAGCTTTGGTCTTCATCATTTATAGAAGTTTGCCAAAATATTTGTTTTATGGTCTCTCCTACAATTTGTTTTATCTCCTGAATCTTTCCTGTCATCCAGAACCATATGGGTTTTCTATAAGACATTAAGTCTTTTAATTGCTCTGTGGATGAGTTTCTCCAATGCTGGCAGGGAATGATTGAACCAATGATTGATATAGAGGCCTTAAAGAGGCCCCCTAAGGCATTTCCCAATGGCAAAGGTTTACCTTCCCTTCCCTTGCTGATCTGCATTCATTAATCCAGTGGCAGCCTTTGCCACAACTTCTGCATACTCCAGAAAGCTGGGGCCTTCTGTTTGGATTATCTCTAGAAAAAGCATTGTTTCTAAGAATGCCTTGACTACAATCCCCTTTCAGATGACCTTGCATACCACAATTAAAACATCTGACTTTTTGTTCTCCTTAAAATTTCTAGAAATCACTTCTGTCAAAGCCGCATCATAAACATGAGATATCTGCTGTATTTCTAATCCATTCCTCTATGGGTGCTGATCTCTCTTTAAAGGCCTAATCGCCCTCTTGCATTGTGAATTAGCATTTTCAAAAGTCAAAGATTCAATTAATATTTGTCTGACTTCTGAATCTGATACTATTCTATTTACAGCTGAAGCCTATCTTTGCAAAAAAGTCAGTGAAGGCTTCTTTTGGGCCTTGTATAAATTTAGTAAATGACTCAGACCTCTTTCCTGATTCTCCAAACTTGTCTCAAGCATTTAGGGCTGCTAGACAACATAGGACCAAGGTGTGATCATTAAATCCAAACTGTCTTTGCCACTCAACATACAAACCTTCCCCTAGATCAGATCTTGGGAGATATTATTGTCTTCAGTCCTACTTTGTTGTTCTAGACCGACCCTAGCTTCCTCTTTCCACCATGTTCTCCATTGTAACTGAGGATCATCTTCGAATCTTGGTGTCGTTAAATCTTTCCAGTCTTGGAAGATCATTCTGTTCTGTGTTGCCCATGAATTTAGCATCTGCTTTACATAGGGTGAATGCATATCATATGAATGAGTGCTTCCTTAAATCTCCTCAAATCTAATATTTCTGTGGGATTCCATTTAACTTCTTCATAATCTCATGGGTGCCTATTGTCTGCTGGTCATTCTTATATAGCAACTGGATAAACTATGGTTGGCTTTCTAACAACCTTGGGCTCCTCCTCTTCAGTTCCATCATGCAGTGGTGCAACAGGTTGTCTAAATACCCCACCCTGTCCTGTTACCTGTAAACCAGCAGAGCAAGGGCTCTAAATACAACAATTTGTCTTCATGCTCAGAGGAATTTAAATGGGACACAGTTTTAGGAAACGTTTATTATCTAATCTGGTGATTTCACAGAAGATATGGTCAGTGCAGTGTAGCCCAGTGATAAAAGCTTTCTGTTACCATTCTATATTTACCTAACAAATGTGGGACTTTGGATTCTATCCTCAAAACTTAAAAGAAAATATGGGCATGAATGATGGCTTAGACCTGGAATTCCAGCACTAGAGAGGCCAAGACAGAAGGATTGTAAATTCCAGACCATCTTGGACTATATAGTTGTTGTGTTTATTTTTCACTGCCATCTTGACACAACCACCCTTACCTCAGAAAGTAACATCTCAACTGAGGGGTTGTCTGGAGGTGAATACACCAAATGAAGGCAAACACAAATAAAATAATCCCACACTAGCTCAGAATTGAGTATAATAAATGGGTTCTTTATTTAGGGGGAATTCAGGTCACAGTCCTCTGTATGAACAGGGAACAGGAACCAAATCCAGCATCCAGGTGAGAGAAGAAAGAGAACTAGCAGGCAGGTGCACACCTTTTTGGTACCCAAGGCCACACCCAACCTAGTCCAGCCTCTCAAAGGTCATAGACTGATGGAGGTTCCCCATCACCTCACCCTTTTGTCTAAATAAGAGAGTTCCAAACACAATACATAACTATATACATAAGAGCAGATATCAAGTATAAAAATTAGAATTACAACCAGCATAAACAATACTAAGCAGAAAACATATGCTAAATTTTTAAATAATTATTTTATCCTAAGGAGTCTAAGTCTTGTATTAGAAATGGCTTTGTGAGCTGAAGAGATGGCTCAGGGGTAAGAGCATTGCCTGCTCTTCCAAAGGTCCTGAGTTCAATTCCCAGCAACC
>LOJH01018999.1:7705-21776 GCA_001685095.1 Ellobius talpinus | reverse complement strand
ATAGCAGCATTGTTTGTAATAGCCAGAACCTGGAAAAAACCCAGATGCCCCTCTTAGAAATTTATACTCAAGAATTCCATTTCATTAGCTTTTCTGTTCGGTTTTTGCTTTTGTTTTTAAGTATTACAGATGATCTGAGTTTAAGACAGAGACAAGCTAACCTGTCAGTCTTCAGACTGCATTTGGTGATGAAACTCACACTTAAAGACAAGACAGTTATCCCTAGATGTTATAGCATGTATAAAGAAACATAATAAATGAGTAAATATAGAGGGGTTATTTGCTAAGTTAAAGTCTTTAAAGACACCAAAGGTATGTGGAAACCATATCAATATAATCACGAAAACAGTTGTCTGAGGATGCATCAGAGTTGTGGTCCATCCTGAGGAAGCTGGGTCTTTCTCAAGTCTGAGAGTTCTGAATGAGCAAAACTTGATGTGAAAGTAAACCAAGATTCCTTCTAAATTAGTCCCCAAATCACTAAAATTAGATATAGGTGTTAAAATAAATGTAATTTCTATTTCCCAACATGATAGAATACACG
This sequence comes from Ellobius talpinus, assembly GCA_001685095.1. Lineage (NCBI taxonomy): Eukaryota > Metazoa > Chordata > Mammalia > Rodentia > Cricetidae > Ellobius > Ellobius talpinus. Next base: position 21,232 of record LOJH01018999.1, on the reverse strand, counting down.
AAAATGCCATTTGGGGCATATTCATTAAGTTCTGTTCTCTGCACTTGGCTCCTCCGCACGCAGGATTACATTTCAGGCAGGGTATAAGTTTTCATTTTTTAATCACTCCAGTTTTTCACTCTTTGTGAGAACCTAATCTCCTCAAAAGTAGAGTAATAATTAATCTCTTCAATGAAAAATGATTCCTGATCTATCAGGACACAAGTAATTATAAAGACATTCTAGAGTCTACGGAATATAAAGCTGGAAGCACCTCAAATTCTAAATCCCATTTGAGCTAATCTGCAGCATATATATAGCCATGATTTAGATCAATGAAATCTAATGAGGTGTAAAACACAATTTTTACGTCGGATTATGCTAACTCTTCTTAGACATCGGATTTAGTGACTTTGAGGTTAACTGAATTTTATGGCAGATATTAAGCCAGTCCATTTCATTACATTAAGTCAATTTTAAAATCTCTACTAAAAGATATATTTTTAAATATATGTATATCCATTTTCAAAGACTTTTTAAATTAGCTTCTCCTTTGGAAAAAAAGTAAATATCAAAAAACAAAGAAATAAAACAGGGTTCCAAAGTTTGTTGGAAAAGTGAAGCAAAAATGAGAGTAAGAAAGTACATAGCTCTGAAATACCTGTCTCTACAAATAGTTCTCTCTGGCTGTCACACCAAAGTCATAACCTCCATCAGTGTCTGTTCTTTGCTTACATAGAATATATTTAATTACAGATAAATCATATGAGGCAAGAAATCATTAAAATGTGGAGGAGAGCCCTTGGGTCCACTCCCTGTAAAATGCTAGACTTGATTATCCCAAGCAGGGACAGTAAATGGAAAATTTTGTTCTAAAAAAGATGCATTGTTGACTTGTGGCAATAATCTGAAGGCAACTAATACGTGTCCTCCTTCTGCCTGCTGGGGACCATTGATAGCACATAGCACAACCCCCAAGGGCTCTACATAGGACTGACACTTCCCAGTTTTTAATACCCTCTGTTGTCTCAAAGTTTAAATCATTTGTTAAAAAGAGTACAAGCCAAAAGCGACAATAGTTTTTAAAAGAATAGAGGAACCAAAATAACTTTGTCTAGGTCTCTAGGAAGCAAAGGGTTTTTATAAGAGAGGAAATATTTTACTGTGAGTCTTCTTGTTGAGAGTGGAATATGTGCAACTGTGACTGCCTAGTTTTATAAATAAAATGACTTTCAGATTAAATTAAGATATTAAAATACCTTCAAGTCATCAGTTTATAGCTCATTTCTGAACACAAAAAATAGAAAAAATAGTGAACATTGTTATTTGTTTTCATTTTAATAATACTTATTCAACTTTATTGGGGTACATATGTTGACTGTATGAATTTATGTGCAACTGGTGCATGAAATTCCTGTAAAAGTCAGAAGAGGGCATTGGATCCCCTAGAACTGGAGCGATAATCAGTAGTAAGCCACTCATGGGTTTTGGAAACTATATCCAGGTCCTCTGCAAGTGCAGCAAGTGCTTTGAAACACTGAACAGTTTCCTAGTCCCTTGCTAGTTTTTTTTTAATTTTTAAAATTGAAAGTATGTCCTCAAATATAACATGAGATTCTTCCATGAAAGTATATCTGAAAGAAAGTGTGAATTAATTTATTTTCTTAATTAAATTTTTTGACAATTTCATACATATATGTAGTGCATTTGGATTGTGCTCAGTCTTATCTGTTCTGACTCTCACCACCACTAACTCTCCTACCCTACCCTACCCTATCCTACAACTTCCCTTCCCATGTTTAAGACTTTTCATTTTGTTTTTTGACCCACTGAGCATAATCAGAGCCAGTTTTGCAATCACATATACTGTGGTGGTTTGAATGAGAATGGTTCCCATAGGCTCATATATTTGAGTGTTTGGTCCCCAGTTGGTGGAACTGTTTGAGAAGGATTAGGAGGTGTGGCTTTGCTGGAGGATGTGTGACCTTGTTGTTGGAAAAGGTGTGTCACTGGGAGTGGGATTTGAGGTTTCAAAAGACCAAGTCAGATGGCTCTCTCTCTCTCTCTCTCTCTCTCTCTCTCTCTCTCTCCTACATGATCAGGATGTAAACTTTCAGCTACTTCTCCAACATCATGCCTCCCTGCCTGCAACCACACTTTCTGCCATGATGATCATGGACTTTCCTCTAAAAGTGTAGGGAAGTCCCAATTACATGGTATCTTTTATAAGAGTCGTCTTGACCATGTGTCTCTTCACGGTAGTAAAGCAGTGACTAAGACAGGTATGAAATTATCCAATGAATCAAAGTGGGCTCAGAAGAGGGTATACACCTCAAGACAATGACTCCTCCCCTAGAATTCATCAGTAGCCACTAATTCAACAAGAAGGGTTAGGACTTCATGAACCACTGCCCTATTCATGATTGGCTGTTGACAGGTCCAGATTTGTACAGACTCAGTACAAGCAACTGCAGCTTCTGTGAGTTCATGGTTGCAATGTCTGTGTCGTGTCAGAAGAAAGCATTTCATTGCCCTTTACTGTATCTCCTGTCTCTTACATTCTTTGGGTCCCTTCTGCAATATTTCCTGAGCCTTAAAGGGAGTGGCATTAATGTCCCATTTATGGCTGAAACCCAGTTTTCCTCTTTTCTCTGCACCTTGAGCAGCCAAGAGTTTCTGTACTGATTGACATTTATTGTAAAGAAAGCTTCTCTAATTAAGACTGAGAGAAGCATTTATCTACAAGTATAAACCTCAATGTTTAGAAGGTAGTTTGACATCATGTCAGTTTAGATAAGCAACACTAACTCATTCCTTTTGAGGATCTAAGCCTCCTCAACGGTTAGTTTTTGAATGGGTTTACTATGTTAGACTTGAAATCCCTCCTGTAAAGTGGACCTTGGATTCTACCAGAGATTGTGATTAGTTGACACCATAACAATCATGATACTATTGCACCAGTAGGCACAGCCTGCATGGAGCATTGCCACTGCAGTTTGTGTCACAGCTGGATAAGAACTGCTTATCATTTTTTTCCTCCAGAAGCCTGCATATCACTTTCTAACATTATTAGGGTTATTTATATAAGATCATAGGAAGAGAACCTAACAGTTACCATCTTCTCAAACAATGTTTATTTGCTACCTACCACCTACTACAATGTACCATGTTGTAATAATATGTTTCTAGTCTCAAGGAACATCTAGTCAAGTTGAAGTCACAAGACAAATCAGTGAAATTAATATATGTATAACAAAGCAATTATCTCTGGAGATTGGGGAAGATGACTAAAAGGAAAATATAATTACTATGATTATTAAGTGCCTAAGGGTTTTTATTACTGTGAAGAGACACCATGACCATGAAAATGCGTATAAAGGAAAGCATTTAATTGGGGCTAGCTTACAGTTCAGAGGTTTAGTCTATTATCATCATGGCAGGAAGCATGATGGCATGTAGGCAGACATGGTGCTGGAGGGGTAGCTAAGAGTTCTACATCTAAATCCTCAGGCAGCAGGAAGAGAGAGTGACACTGACCTGGCTTGAGCTTCTGAAACCTCAAAGCCTACCCCCACTGACACACTTCCTCTGAGAAGGCCACATCTACTCCAAACAGAGTCATAACTCCAATAATGCTATTTCATATAAATTGATGGGGACCATCTTTTAAGCCACCATGTTAAGGTTAAAAATATTTTTACAAGTAGTTAAGAATTTTAAATTAAAAGAATTTTAAATTAAATTTTTACTGCTAGTCAAAGTAGGATGATTGTTAATACAATGCATCAATTTGACTAGGCTATGATGCTCAAATATATAGACTATCTGTCCACTCTTAGCTGAATTCTTTATTATATCTGTGTGAAGGAAAACACAGATCCCAATGAAAAGCAGTAACTGAAAGACTGAAAGCACAGGGGAAAGTTCAGAAACTGCCTCTTTCCCATAAGATAGCAATTAGATTCCAAATTAGAGTGACAAATAAAAGTCAGAGCTTCCGTTAAAACCTGGGAATGGCTATCATTTATGAAAAAAATAAGATTTAGGAACTGGTGATTATGTTCTTGAACTAAAAACAAAATAGAAACATATCTTCTCTAACAAAGACCACAAACCAAGATTCTTTAGAAATAAAGGTACTTTCTAGTAATTTAACTGCCTGGTGGAGCTAAACTTTATAAAATTAAGAGAAATGTAATGAATCCAGGGCATCTGATACTTCTCATTCATGATTTCCACTATTCAGACAGAAATCTCTGGGCATGAAAGAGGGAAACGATTAATAGAAGAGAAGTAGATCCACAAATGTCTCGTTGTTGAAATAAATGGATTTTTAATAACTAATGGTACACCAATAAATGTATAATAAGATAGAGATGGAGTGATGGGATTTCGAGAGAAATACTGAGACTAAAGATCAAAATGGAAGTTGAAATGAAAGACACATTATTTGAATTTTAAACAATGGCTGAATGACTTTACCAAAAGATTAAACACTATGAAAGAAATAGTTAGCTTGAGTATATGTCAGTGGAAATGATTTGAAGTAATATGCTGAGAGATGAAAGATTAAGGAAACAAAGCATTTCAATGGCCTTGGGATAGCATCAGGTGATGTTATAAATATATGTTATACATATTATTATATATGATATTATATATACTAGAGTGTCAAAGAGAGAACATTAAAAATACCAGTGAACCTTCGCAAAGAGTTATTTTTAATTTGATTGAAACATCAACTCAACACCCAAGAAGCTTAATAAATCTGAAAGTTCAAAGGAAACAGTGTCTAGACTTGTCACAATCAAAGCATCAAAGACAAAGACTAAGTAGAAAGTTCTTCTAGCCAGAAAAGGAAAGAATGTCTCAGATAATAAATCTTTAAAAGAATTCCAACTAATTTCAAAATCCCAAGCAAGAAAACAATGTAGTAACCTCTATTAGTTGACAATAGAAAAAGAATAAATGTCAATTTTGAACTCTGTGTCCTTTGACATATGGGATGAAATTAAGGTCTTTTCACAAAATGAAAGTGAGGAAATGAAAAGTAAGGACATTAACAGACAACAAATCCATACTTCAGGAAGTTTTAGGTTAAGTTTCTTAGATTTAGGGAGATAGTGTCAGACAATTAAGGTCAACAAAAAGAACTAGAGGACACTGAAAAATTACTAATGTATAAATACTCTTTTTCATTTCTTAAATTTGAGGAACAAACTATTAGATGTTTAAAACAACAGCAAAGGCAATGTATTGTAGAACTTAAAAGGTACAGAAAGCAAAATGCACAACAATAGCACAAAGAACAATAGCATTAAACAGAAAAATTATGATGTGTGAGATGATATGATACTAATTTAATATAGGCTAGGATGATTCAAGAATGTATCTTTTAATCCCTGCAGGAGCCATTGAAAACAGAACATGAAGAAATATAAGCAAAAAGCTGACAGAGGCAATGGAACCAAGTAACATAAAAGCAGGATGAAAGGCTGGAAGACACCAAGAACAAAGAGACTAAAGAGTCAAAAAGTAGCAAGATACTAGTTAAAGTTAGCCATAATAATAATTACACTAAATGTTCATGGACTGTACCCTCCAATTAAAAGGCAGTGATTACAGACTTGATAAAAAAAGCAAAAATTCAGCATATTCTATTTTTCAAGAAATATACTTTAAGGCTAAAGACACAGATGAATCGAAAATAAAAGAGTGATTCTAGTCAATAGTCTGATACATGAAGGGCTTCAGAGTTGTTACTCCATTCTAACAAAAATAAATAAATAAAAAGTGTTACAAACTGAAAAAGTAACAAATTTTAGGCTCATCAAAAGAGAGATCAGGCCTCACCCTTATTATTTCCAACATGCCAAATAAAGAAGCAGACAGGAGGATACAGAGAATTATAGCTTACTAGAACTGCAAGTTTTGTGGGAATCAGTATAGAGAACCCTGCATGGTAGTTAACAGATTTGGTGTTTCACAGTAGATAGATTTGAAAGACAAAAACTGGTGAATTCTACAATAGAGGGAACTGCATATATTTTTTTAATCTCTAGAAATTTCCTGGGGTTCTCCCAATGGAGATTCAAGAACAATCTCTATAGTCTTCTGGGTTCAGAGAACTCATTTTGAAATGGTAATGTATTCCCTCCACCTTACCATGTGCCACCCACTGGGTTTATTAGAGTCCAACTGACATGAGAGTAGATACCCAACTGCAGTTCTCTCCAGCCTTCCATGTAGAAGCAGGGAGTGATAAAATCTACTGTCTTATGAGTCATCATGAATCATTGATGGGGATGAATAAAAGGAAAAACAGATGTGCCTGTATATTTAGCAGCATGGCAGTACAGGCTAACTAAAAATTTTCAAAATAGGACTCCTTCCTCTCCACACACCTTACTAAAAACTACTTACTGCAGCTTCTCTTATCCACTGCATCAGGTCTACTACTTAACAAAAAGTCACAAGGCAAACCGAAGGACAAAACTAGGAAGATGCTAAAAAATACATTAGGACTAGATCCACATTTAAAATGATCAGAGTTCAACTTTCAAATAACTGTGATTAATATTCCAAGGGCTGTAATGGAGAAAGACAACATGTAAAACTAGATAGATAAGAAGAGATGGAAATTCTAAAAAAAAGAAGAAAAAGAAATGTTAGAGGTTTTTCAATAAACACATCAGAAATGAAGAATGGTTTTGATGATCTTACCAGTAGATTAAATGTGGTTGAAGAAAGCACCTCTGATACTAATAATATGACAATGGGAATTTGCAAAACTTAGCAAAAAGCAGTAGTAAAAGATGTAGAATAGGCTATTCAAGAATTATTTAGCAAAAGGTGTTGTTCATACATCATGGGAGAAATGAGGGAACAGAAGGAACAATGATTAAAATTTCCCCAAATTAGCATCAGATGTGACACCACAGAACCAAAAATGCATGCATGCACATACGCGCATGCATGCACGTGTGCACGCACGCACGCACACACACACGCGCGCACACACACACAAAGAAGAACTCATGTCAGAAAAGCAAAACCAAATGCTACGTTTAGGAATGTGATGTTCTAATCAAAGAAGATCAATGACAAAAAAATTCAGAAGGAAGCCAAATGAACAAGCACTTTGTCTATCAAAGAATTAATGTAAAACACTATTTAAATTGTGAGAAACTGCATGAAACAAGACTAGGGTACAGTGAAATAGCCAATCTCTTCAGAAGGAACATCATCAACCTATAATCCAATATATATCTATATAGAAACTGTCCATTAAAAGTGAGGAAGAGCCAGGTAGCACACACATGTAATCTCAGCATTTGGGAGGCTGAGGCAAAAGGATCTCTAGTTTGACATAAACCTAAGCTCTACAATGATTATGAGGTCAGCCTGTGTTACATACAGAAAACTACCCTTACATCTCCACCCACCCACCTACCCACCTCCATGATCACCATTAAATAGAAAAGAAAAAATGAGGAGGAAATTACTTGCACAGAAAAAAATAAGTTCTTGAAACTTGTTTCAAGTAGACCTGCCTTAAAAAAAACAAATTGGCATTAAAGGAGGAATTAAAAAGAAGTTCCTCAGAGAGAAAAACAGTAATATAGATCAGGAGCTCAATGCTTTAGGTAAAGCAGAAATACAAGTAAATATGAGCTTTCATTCTTCTTATTTTAAGATTTATTTTTAAAAAGGTTTTACTTATGTGTTAAAATGTAAGAGCTAGCCAATGAGAACCTGGAGCTAACAGGACAAGCAGTGATTTAATTAATACAGTTTCTGTGTGGTTATTTTGGTGCTGAGCAGCCGGGAACAAACAAGTAGCCTTGCTACAACAGATTGGCACACCAGGGTGGTCTACTATTATCCATGTAAAACCTGAGAGAGCTTGAAAAAGAGCCTTCCTACAACATATGTGCATTTGAGCGTATGTCTTGAGTGTATGTCACAGTTGCAAAGGTGTCTCTGTAGGTCAGATGAAGGCATCAGATGCCTTAGAGCTGGAGTTATAGGATGTGAGCTAAATGATGTGGGTATTGGAAATCACACCCAGCTCCTCTGGAAGTGCAGCCATCACTCTTAACTGTTGATCCTTCTCAGTTTTAAGGAAACAAAACTTTCAAAGCAATGGCAACAACATATGCTGTTATTAGGACATAAGTGCAAGTGAATCTAATAATAATGATCATATATAGGACAAGAGAGGGAAGGTAGACCCCTCCTAATATTTGAAGTGGGTAATTACTGACTGCAAATGCACGCTGGGAACTCTAGGCAAAATAGTAAAAACAGTTTTGAAAACTAAAATTAATTTTCAGAGGAAGGAGAGAAAATGAAGTCATAAAATGCTTAATAAAAACTACAAAAGAAGAAAAATAAAATAAAATAGGAACAAAAACAGAAGCACTAAAAAAATAATAGCATACTGTATAGTAATCCAAACATACTACTATTCATTTAAAGTTATGTTTAAATATTATATTTGGTAGTATTTTAATAATTATAAATGAATAAATATTCTTATTTTAAAGCATCAGGGTAGAACAAAAACCAACATGTATCTACATAATCTATGATAAACCTATCTTAAATGTAAAGATACGTACAGACTAAGAGAAAAGTAATGGGAAAAGTTACCATAATAAAACTAATTAAAGAAAGCAAATGTTAACTAAATTTCAGACAGAATAGAATTCAAATAAAGAAATTGTCAGAAGAAAAAAAGAATTATAAGACTGAAGCCAATTTTAAAAATCATAAAATATTTAATGTGCATGCATGCAATGATGGTATCAAAATATATGTAGCCAAATGGACCAAACTTTAGGGAAAAAATACAACAATCAACTTCATTATATAGAATTTCAAGGAGTAATATGGGAATGAAGTCCCTTTAGCTGGACAGTTCAACTTCTCTGTAACCAAAATGGATGAATCTAAAAAGGCATAGAATATAATCAAATATAATACCACCTTTAATCAACTGGATATAATTGACAACTATAGTATAGTTCATTCAATATCAGAATAAATATCAATAAGACAAATCATGTTCTGGGCTCTAAAACACTTTAACAAGTTTTTTTGTTTTGTTTTAAGAAATTATTCAATATCTATTCTCAGACAATAATAGAATTGAACTAGGGGTCATTAAAAAAGAGTTAATGGGGACAATTTTAAAATATTTGTAGACTAAACAGCACACTTTAAATAAAACATAATAAACAAGAGAAATCAGTAGAAACAATTAACTAATTTGAACTAAATGAAACAAAATTAAAGAACAGACATTGTGGGATATAGTTCAAGTGATACTTAGGAAGAAACTTATGACAATAATGCCCCTTGGAAAAGAAGAAAGATTCAAATAAAAAAAATCTAAGCATCTTACTTTCAAGGACACTAGAAAGAAGAACAAATTAAATAAAAATAAATATAGTAAAGAAAGGAGAGTTTAAATCAATGAAATTTAAAATTCCAAGTCAATTGAGAAAAACCAAAGAAATCAAAATCTGCCTACTTGAAAAGATCAATAAAATTGATAGACCCCTTATAATCTTAACTGAAAAAAGAGAAGACAAAATATTATTAATATCATAAATGTACAAGGGATCATATTACAAATCTTTTAAAAATGAGGATTTTGAACAACTCTTTGTCTACCAATTTGATAACCTAGATGAAAAAGATCAATTGCTTGAAAGATAAGATCAACAAACACTCAAATGAACAAGGAAAACTAAAGGTTGTCCAAAAAAATTGTATGCTAAAGCACCAAGATCAGACAAGTTCACTGATGAATTCTGTGAACTATTTATGAAGAAATTATATCAATAGCCTACAATCATTGCAGAAAGTGGTATTGGAGCCCTTTTGAAATGATTATGTGAGTCCAGCATTATTTGGTTGCCAAAACTAAATAAAAACATGCTTTAAGAAAGGAATATACAGAGATAATACATACAAAATTTCTCAACAAGAAGCTGGCAAATTTTATTCAGTAATTGGAACTAGACATGGTGATAATGTGGAATTATTTAATTTCAGGCATGCATGGCTAGTTCAACATTTGAAATCAATTAATTTAAGCCATAACATTATCAGGTTTAAAGAATAAAAATGACCCATTCATGTCAATGCATAAGCACCACTGCCATTCATTTAATAACACTTTGTAAAGTGGGAATAGGAAGAGCAGAGCAAGCAAAGCAAACTCATATAAAGCCTCACTAAATGTATACTTCATAGTAGATTTCTCATTAAAATAAGAAACTATACAAGGACAAGTCCTTTAATCATGTCTTTTTGATGTATTATTAGAAGTTCCAGACAATTCAGTAAGAAAAAGGAAATAAAAGGCATATTATAGGAAGGGATAAATTAAACTACCTTTTTTCCCACATGACATGATAATATATACATAAGAAACCTCAAAGAATTGACAAAAGCCTTTTGGATCGGCTAAACAGTTTTGATCAATTATAAGATACAAGGTTAATAGGCAAAATTCAATTACCCTCCTGTAAATAAATAATAGACAAGAGGAACTGGAAAAAAACACAAAACATCTATATCTTATCCAAAAATGAATAATTAGGTATAAATCTAGCAAAACATTCTTAAGTGCTATATGAGGAAAATTAAAACAAAATCTGCCTCCTAAGAATCAAGGAGATTGACTGGAGTCCATATCCATAGGAAGGCTTTATGTTGTCAAGATGGCATTTTCCCATCTTTGCCTATGAACTTGACACAACCCAATCTAAAGCCCTGTAAGTTATTTTGTGGATAGCATCACATCGACTCACTGATTATGAAGTTTTTGTAAAGAACTATCCAGAGTAGCCAAAACAATATTGAAGATAAAGGATGTATGATTGACACTACTTGACCTGAGGATGCTACGAAGCTACAATAATTCAGACACTGCTTTGTCAATCAGAGAAGAAAAAGATTGATTAGTGGGATAGAGCATCTAGAATAGAACCACACAAATACAGACAGCTGATAGTTGACAAAGTAACAAAGGCAGTAACATGAATCAGTCTTTTCAACAAATGGCTCTTGAACAACTAGACATACACATCCAAAAAATTAATCTATTTGCAGACATTTCACCTATCATAAAAACCAACTAAAATAGTTATAAACCAAAAATCAATAATAAAAAAAGATTCCCCAGAAATCACAACGACACTCCAGATGCCCTTGGGTACTGTTTTTAATCACTGTGAGAAAATAAAGACCTGAAAAATAGAACTCAAAGAAGATAAGATTTATTTTATGTTGGATACCATTTTAGTAATTACAATCCACAGTTGCCTGGCTTCACTGTTCCGTGACCTGTTTTGAGGCAGAACACTGTGGAAGAAGGATGTGGGGAAATGGAAATGTTTACCTCTTGCCAGCCAGAAGCTGAGAAACTGGACCAAGAGGAGATACATCACTTGAGTACACATTTGCAGTGATCTGGTCCCTCTAACCAAGCCAAAGTTTCCTCAACCTCCCAATAAAGCCCATTGATTGTAAACCCATAAGTGGACCCACTCACCTACCAGGGCCCCCACAGCCCTGTCATCTGATTGACATCTTTGTTAATTGAAGAAGTTCATGGTTGTCTCTTTTCTGTGATAGGTAGAAAGACTGCATAGATTAGGTTTTCGTTGCATGTAGATATTTATAGAATTCTATATTACATTACTGTAGAGTATGCATTCTTGGGGGGAGTCTATAGAATTATCTCCAAAATAGACCAGAAACCAGGTCAAAAGGCAGCAAAGTCATAAATAATCAATATGCCTATGTAATGGTGCATCAAAGAAGTACAGGTAAAAGAATGACAAACATTAGAAAGACAGATGTTAGTAATGGATGTTGGTGAAGAAACAAAACCCACAGAAACCATATAGCAGTGGCCGAAAGTGGCTTGGCTATGTATTGAAGAAATACCCACAAGAGATGTAAAAACGTGGTAACAAAATCTTACATAAAATATCTGTAGGATATTTGTTTAAAATGATTATCCCAAACTGGAATCAACTCAAATGATCATCAAAATGAGAATGGATAAGGGAATTGTAGCATGCAAGTTTAATGAAATTTAACTTAATGAGACAAAAAGAATGCATTTTTGGCAGCATTTGTAGGTCTCAAAAACATTGCATCAAGCAAGATCAGTTGTGTCCTCAAAAACATTGCATCAAGCAAGATCAGTAGTATCTACTAGTGGCTAGAGAGATGGCTCAGCTGTTAAAGGTGCTCTCTGCCCTTGCAGAGGACTCCAGGTCAGTTCTCAGCACGCACACAATGGCTCACAGTCATGTGTTATTCTAGGACCAGGCAGTCTGATCACCTTTTCTAGCTTCCACCAGCATCAGGCATGTATGTGGTGCATATACATACAAACACTCGTACACACAGAATGTACAGCCCAAAGAAGTGTGAAAAGAGGACACACCATATGATCCTCTTTATATAATGTTGTAAACACAAAATTTGTTGGCATCACTGGTTGTTTCTCAGAAAAGATATTAAATCAGAAAGTACTAGGAATGAAAAATTTCCGAGTTGGAGATTACACGTATGCAATAAATTTCGAGCTGGAGATTGGGTGTATGTGCTGATTTTCTTAAAGGTGATGATTTCTATTACATGTAAGTTAAAGCTCAATAAAAATTAAAGTAATAGAAGGACAAGCTATTGTTTCTTCTTGGAAAAAAATGCCACCTTCATTTACTCTCACGATTTGAACAAAACCTTTATCTATTTCTCCTTCTTTACAGAAAATAAAAAAGAGAATCATCTAACGTGTGCAGTGTTTACAGAGTTGATACCAAGCTATGGTTTTGAAGGGAGAAAGTCCAGAAAAAAAGTATGTGAACAATTTTATCTCAGTCTTATCAAGATGCAACTTTGAATTTTCAGACACTGTGGAGGGAATGAGTTGTCTTTGTACATACAGCAGGAATAAAAGTGACTGGCATTGCTACATGCAAGTGTTTTTTGTTTGTTTGTTTTTACTTCAGCTTGCTTTCTATTCCTGCGTGCTTACCCTTTTGCCTTCTTTGGAGAAAGGAATTCCAAGCTTCAATTCTCTGTCTCTACTCTTATATAACGAGATGTCAAGAAATTTTAGAGACTGCCATGGTCATGAAAAGGAAAGCAGTGCTGCTAGTATCTATTACAAATCCCCTATTCTGCCATAAAATAATTCAGTTCTTTTGTTAGCTTAGAGGCACTTCCACCAAAGTATATTTTACCTACTTACACATCAATAAATTCAGCAAACATTTTTTTTGTCAAATGCACGGTAATTATTTCTGCAACACAGTCAAGGCCATTTCGGTCACATTCCTTTAACTTCAAAAATCCTGGCAGTCATGTTTTAGAGAATTTGATGACTCTTTTTCAACTCTTTAGAGGGAGGCAGCCAGATGTATTGCTGTGTTCACATATGTGAATGCATGGGTGAATAAAGTAATTAAATGATCCTTCGGTCGTTTGCTAAGCCCTTACAGAAAGACTTTGTTA
>LOJH01018997.1:16294-33639 GCA_001685095.1 Ellobius talpinus | reverse complement strand
GTGTGTGTGTGTGAGTGTGTGTGTGTGTGTGTGTGTGTGTGTGTGTGTGTGTAGTAAACCACACACTGGGTTAGTCAGGCACAGTTTACTAAATATAACCTCCCTATCATCCTTATTTGCTTTAGGGGCACAAAGGAGGAAATTACACAAACAGAGCATGGGCCATGGGATAGCTGCATCATCAGAAACTGACTGAGCAGTGACATCATGGAACTGGAATCTCTTTCACATGGAAGAGCTGCAAGTGAGCCTTTAGGTACTAAAAGTCTGGATTTTTATGGCATTTTCTTTTACTTTGAGTACTTGCAAAATGCTAACATGGTAACAGAAACAAGCTTCGTTTCTTTTCAGTTTTAAGGGAAGAGGAGTCTTGAATTTCTCTCTGTTTTGCAGTTTAGAACCAAATATCCAGGGTTAAAGCCAGGTTCTTCAAAATTCCACAAATTGTTCTAGCCTGCAGCTGACTCCATGGCTCCCCGTGAACCTGGGATTCCTCTAACCTTCTCCAGTCTGCATGAAGCTAGAAACACAGAAACTCACTGACATGGTCTTTTAACTAGTCAAGACTCAGAGGTATTGCTCTATACTGCACATGCGGCTGCCCACCCTGGCACATAGGCTGGCCACAGAATGGTCTATCAAGGCTTGAGTCCAACATGAAATATTCCAAAGGCAGAAGCTTTCAATGTGACCCCCACCCCTATCCTGTTTATAAAAGAGAGTTGCTGTCCACACAGAAAATTACAGTCTGCACACACGTGGGTTTGGAATCTGAACAAGTATTCTGTTCTGGAAACACGTTGCCATAGACCGACATGACAACTCCTTGGCAGGCGCAATTTCTCTTTGCCACGTTACCAGGGTGCACAGAAGGCTAGGGAGCTCTGGGCTTTGCTGTTCTCAAAACTCAGAAACCACATGAGGAACGTGGCAGTAATCTGAGCCAGTATCTTTTCTGGAAATAGTTGCTCTGTGAGAGCAGAACTGTGGAAATCTGCAGGGCCCCGTAACAACATCCAGGCGAACCCAAATAAAGAGAAACAAATTCCCTTCTGTTTTGTTCACAGCTGGGCATAAGACTCCCAGACAGTGAGAGGCCAGTCTTTACCTACAGCTCACTTAGGAGTAAATGTCATGGTCATGATCTTGTTAAGCAACAGCAGATTCATGTGTAGGAAAGTTTCTAAGAAAAACTACAGAATTGCCTTTTTGTTGTTCAGTTTTAAACTTTAATTCTTGTAGCATGAAAGCCAGGCAAGATGCTTCTGGTTTGCTATTACTACCAAACTCTGTCAGGGTGTTCTGTGTTGTGTGAGTCGGTCAAAGAAAGAAGTCACCCCAAGATGAAATTTGAAGGCCTGTGTGGCAGCAGGAAAGTCCAGCCTCTCATGAATTGAACTGAACCTCCAACAGCTGTACAAAGGCGTTTTTTATTGATTGTTACACAAAGTTGCTTTTCTGGGTAAAGTATTTTCGCATACCAAGGTCCCTGTTCTAATTCAGATGTCTCTCTAAAGGAAAGCATCACACTCCCCTGCTGCTTTAGTCCTCACTGGGTACCGCTTGCAGGACTCAATACCCCAAGAACTTCAGGTGTGCCAGAAGTGGCTTGTTACCAAAATTATCCAAAGGCTGTAACACCCCTTCAGAAAAACAACTGCAAATCACAGAAAACAATCACTGTTTGCCACAATGATTCTTCAAGGTCAAAGTCCTTCTAGCAAACAGCTGTTTACTCTAATGATTTACCTTAGATACAGTGACTGCTAGATTCCTACAATAAAACTCCATCCCAGAACTCTGTTGCTACTTTTATCTACATAAGTAGCATGTAATTAAAAAACAATGTTTGGCTTGGGTTTGTGTGTGTGTGTGTGTGTGGTTTTTTTTGGGGGGGTGCCTTTTGGTATTTATTTGCTTTTATTTTTTTTTGAAACAAGGTTTACCCTATAAGCTCAGACTGACCTCAAACTAATGTTCTTTCTGCCTCAGGCTTCTGAGTGGTGGAGTTAATGTGTGTGTCACCATGCCTGTCTAGTGTAGCACGTGTGTAGAATCTACACACACCCTTCCACGTATTTGAAGTCATCACCAGACTTAGTGTGGTACCTAGGACAACAGAGAAGCAGTTGTTATACTCTGTTGAGGGGATAATGGCAAGAAAAAACAGTCTGTGCATGCTCAAGACAGACACATTTTTAAAAATGTATTTTTGATCTGAGGGTAGTTCAGTTTGCACATGAAGAAACTGAACTGAGGAGCAATGCCTGCGAATACAAGATAAGCCCACTTTCTCACTGAAAGGCTTTGGACCCCAGTGTTAAGTCTCTTCACTCTCCGCTGATGCAGTAAGCCAAATCAAGCCGAATTAAAAATAAAAGACCAGGTTTAGTGGACAAATTGCTCATGGGTGACTTTGCTGGCCCCCCCAGTGATGAGACAGGAGAGATCAGGTGAAACCATGTGGCCACTCTCTAGGATGAAATTTAAATACTCTGTTGGTGTGGTCTTGAGCAGCTCTGGGGAGTCATTGCTTGGTGGGCTTTCTGAGAGGGGTGTGGTTTGGAATGGTGGGGAAGGAGTGGGACCAAAGTGGACTTCCAACTGAACATTCATAAGTCAATTATTGTAGGTATTTCACTGTGGTGATGGAAAGTTGGGTAACAGTGGTGCTGAAAAGAGAAATTTAATGACTTGATTTTTCTCTTATAAACCTTTAGCTTGTCTCTGAGATACAGCTAAAGCTTTTTAT
Organism: Ellobius talpinus; assembly: GCA_001685095.1. Lineage (NCBI taxonomy): Eukaryota > Metazoa > Chordata > Mammalia > Rodentia > Cricetidae > Ellobius > Ellobius talpinus. The sequence goes on along the minus strand of LOJH01018997.1, from coordinate 30,887 downwards.
TCTTAAAAAAATTGTATGTTTGTCTTTTTTTTTGGTTATGTGCATGTGAATGCTGGTGCCCGGGGAGGCTGGAGGCATCAAATTTGTCTGGAGCTGGAGTTACAGTAGTTGTGAACTGCCTGATGTGGGTGCTGGGAACTCAACACATGTCATCTTGTGAGAGCTGAGCCATCTCTTAACTCCACGGCTGCATATGGAATGACAGAATTTGATCATCCCCTTCGTGCATTGGCTGAATGTGTGATTTGAACAAAGTAGATAAAATCCCAAGGAGCATGCAAACATTTTTATCATAGGAATGCACTCAAGACACATAAGGGATATGTGATGACGTTTTTGTAATGACGTTGCTCAGCAATGGGACGCGGGACTTATTTGCTGCACTACCAAGCAGACACTATCTCGGAACAAAGAAGCTGCTTGCGGAGAATGTTTTCTAATGGGTAGAATCCCGTTGAGGCGAAGTCTTGGTGAATTCTCAAGGTACCATAGCAGGGTCAGCAAGGAAGGAAGGGCAACAAAGTGTCCACGAAGTGTCCTTCATTTATACAGAGCCGAATCCATAGTTGTGATGTGTCGCTGATGGCTATTCCTACTACTGAAACAGAGCTTCCCAGAAGGTGAGGTTTGCCTCACTGCTTGCCTTAGAACCATGCAGGAGGAATGAGAAACTGATTTTTATAAGAGGATCTCTTCAACCCTGAAGAGAAGATGCAGCCAAAGTCTTCAGAGAGGATTCAACCCAGGCATCCATAGCATTTTGTGCCCCTTTAGTTTCCCTCTGCTAATAAATACCCTCCAGCACTAGTTTTTCTCCTTTTCTGATCTTCTGTGAGACATATTTGTGCCTTCACTCTGTGAAACCCCATTTCTCTGTAAGTAGAGCAAGTGCTTTACACAGTACTTTCTGTTCTGTCTCCCAATCTGGTCATCATTGCTCAAATCTGATCATCACTGCTCAAATCTGGTCATTAATGCTCAAATCTGGTCATCACTACTCAACTCTGGTCATCACTGTTCAAATCTGGTCATCACTGCTCAAATCTGGTCATCACTACTCAACTCTGGTCATCACTGCTCAAATCTGGTCATTACTGCTCAAATCTGGTCATCACTGCTCAAATCTGGTCATCACTGCTCAAATCTGGTCATCACTGCTCAAATCTGGTCATCACTGTGCAAATCTGGGAATGTGCACTTGAAATAATTGTACAGATAAACCAAGAAGGGAAGCTTTGGTATAGGGCGATAGGATGTGAAAGATGTGTTCTTCCACTGACACAATATTTCAAGATTAGATATGGGCTCAGGGTGTCTTCATCTCCCACAGTCTGAACATCCCACAGCCGTTGTAAGGGGATTAAGATAGCTCATGGATGTGTACAGTAGTCACACTGCTGCTGCTGCTATGACAAGACTTCTGATGACGGCAACTTACGAGGAGAAAGTTCTATTCTGACTCGTAGTTTTAGAGACTTCAGATTATGGTCATTTGGTCCCAGGTGCTTTGGTAGGATATTCTGTCAGTGGGAACATGTAGCAGAAGAGAGCTAGTCTCTTCATGACTGTCAGGAAACAGCAAGTCTCAGGAAGTGGCCAAGGTTAATATTTTTCCAGATATCTGACTCCAGTGACCCACTTCCTCTAGTTCAATTCAGCTTCTAAAGTTTCCTTAACCTCCCAAAACACAGCCACCAGTTGGGAACCAAGCAAACACGTGAGTCTGATATGTGTGGGGAGGCTCAGTTTTGTGTTCCTGTGCTTATTTAGCCATTTTTTCTCACTTACCCCAATCTATATCATTCTGTCGGATTTCATGCATCCCCCTGATTTGCCTGAAGTTCTGTTAATGTGTATCATACCCTGGTGCCATCTGCTTCAGAAGCAGTCTAAAGAAGTCTTTCTTTAGAGCCTATTTACTACACAGTCATAAACAGACTCACTTTAATGTTAAAATCACTTCCAGAAGTCAAGCATCGAAAGTATCCTACTGTCTCGGAAGTTTGAGCTGCTAAAACTCAGATGCATTCAAACCAGATGTTGAACAAGAAGGAACAAGAAGTGGTTTGGTAAAGTAAGATACAAGAGCATGGAACATTATGATAGGACTAAACTTGTGATTCGGAAGTCTGTTTTGAGATATAAGACGGCATGGCATTTTATGGAAGGATACGTAAAAGCTTTGTACACACTGATTGTAACTATGCTGACTGTCAGTATCCCAGAGAAGTTAAATGCAATATGCGAAACATGGCGAGGCTATGTATTAACTGTTTTAAAATATTTTATCTTGGTGGGGAATTATAGTTAAATTTTTAAAGGAAATATGAGCCCTCTCTCCTTCCTGTTTGCCTTGAAGACCATCCAGTGCATAGTAATGGAGTATGTGAATGGAGTGGCCCCATGTACCACATGTATGTACATGTATGTAGTGTATGTACCACATACACTAGGGTGGCAGTTGGAGGAGTCTTATGCTATTTTCACCAGGCAGGATTTGATAGTGTGATGCTGGATCCTGTGGGACACATAAAGGTGGCTGACTTTGGCATGTGCAATGAAAGTGTCTGGGAAGGGATGACATTTAAGACATTCTGTGGCACTCTAGACTACATTGCACAGAGATCATTGCTAATCCATCCTCAGGAAGGTCTGTGGGTAGGTAGGCATTCCGAGTACTGCTGTACAAAATGTTGGTCAGGTAGGCCCCTTTGCCTAGCATGCAAGACAAAAAGGCTTTATCCCAAGTCTATGCCTGAGGAAGCAGTGCCCATCTGCAGAGGGCTAAGGACAAGACACCCAGATAAGTGGGTTAAAGACCTGAGGGGAACATGACATGGAAGTATGTGTATTTTTATGGTAATTGAGACAAACTTGAACACGCAGAGCTTTCCGCCTCCATATAAACCCAAAGCTCCGCTTGATAGAGATTCCCAACTTCAGAAAGACTGAGAACACTGCATTCCATTAACAGTGGGGAGTTGAGAACTGCCACTGGTGACCCAGAGAAGGAAAAAATAGAGCTCAGTTCTTGCTTTGATTCGGGGAGAGGGGTCTTAGGACACTGAATTTTGGGAAGGTAAGGACGACGAAGAGGATGGTTCCCAGCTTAGTTAAGTGCGCTTTCAACACTGTGGGGTCGTGACCTTGCTCAAGCACACTAGGAAAGTTTCTTTCTCTAATTATATATTCCTAGTCTGGGATGGATTCAGTCTATCCGGAGCTGTGTGATATTGTATAGTAATAGTTGGAGAAACAGTCGGAAAATTGGTTCACTCAAAAAATACAGCTACTGGGACACCTGCTTGTACTCAACTCTAGAGAACACATTTATTAGTTTCTTTTCTTTCTTTTTTAAAGAATATTTATTTATTATGTATACAATATTTTGTCTGTGTGTATGCCTGAAGGTCAGAGGCCAGAAGAGGGCACCAGTCCTCATTACAGATGGTTGTGAGCTAACATGTGGTTGCTGGGAATTGAACTCAGGACCTTTGGAAGAGCAGGCAATGCTCTTAACCACTGAGCCATTTCTCCCATTAGTTTCTTTTCTTATTGCTGTGGCACAATACCCGACAAGAAGCGACTTTAGGGGAGGAAGGGTTTATTTCGGCTCATGTTTCAAAGGAAGGTAGTCCATCATAGCAGAGAATGCATGGTGACTGGAGTGGGAGGCAATTGGTCACTAAGAGGTTTTCTGTCCCCTGATGATAGTTTTCTCTGCCAACGTGGTAAATCAGATCAAGCCAAATTGAAAAAGTATAACAACAGGATTATTTGAGCAAAGCAACGCCCAGATGGGTTCTCCAGTCCCAGAGATGGAGGACAGAAAAGCCAGGCACCCGAGCGAAAGCAGGGAGAGTATATGGGTTATAGGCGATGGGTAATGACCAATCAGCCACAAGCTGGGTTTGTGCCCAAATATGATCAAAAGCTGACTGTTTTAGGTGGAGACTTGGGAGGCTGGCAGCTTTCGAAGAGGAAAGAGTAGTAGCTACCAAGAACTGGGCTTTTTGGTGTCTTCCCTTTGTTTGGACACTCTCTGAGTGGGCAGAGTTTGAGGAGGTGGGGGAGGGAGGAATAGGACTTTATAGATCAAGCAGGCATGAGCTAGAGGTTCCTTGAAGGGGGAAGAGAGGGAGAAGGGAAGAAGGAGAGGGAGAAGCAGGGAGGAGAGGGGAGTGCTAGTACTCAGCTCATTTTCTTCTTTAGATTTTTTTGATTTATTATTAGTACATGTGTATTCGTGAATGTGTGTGTGTATATTCGTGAATGTGTGTGTGTATTCGTGAATGTGTGTGTGTGTATTCACGTGCACATGCACTGTGCAGTGTTTGTGAGGACCAGTGTGCACATACTATAGTGTGCCTGTGGAGGTCAGAGGACAACTTTGAGAAGCTGGTTCCTTCTTCTCACTTTGGGATCTAGGATGTCACTCACGTTGCCAGGCTTGTGTAGCCAGGGCTTTTACTCAAAGAGCCACCTGGCTGGCCTGCACATTTTCCCTGCACATTCAGTCTCGGATCCAGCCTATGGTGTAACTCGTATTTAACATTTCCCATTTACCCAGTCTAGAAACCACTCCCAGACATGCCCCACGGCCTGTTTCCATGGTTAGTCTAAACTCGTCCAGCTAACCTCAGGATTAAACCTGTAGAGTTTGTGGTAGCTAGGAGGTGGGTGAGGTCTGCCAAGGTTACCCTACAGTTCAGTTCCACAGCTTTTCATAAGGCAAGCTGCTAGAATTTGGGGACATTTGACATGTTCTACTACTTGGCATTCATGACCTCAGTTACCCTGTACCATGGGAGGAAGAGGGTTTCTTTCCCAGTCTAGAAGCAAAAAGGGTTTAATTGTCCTTCTTACTTCAAGAAGTGTCCATGGGAACAAGCATGATAATTCAGATGTGTCTCCTGGACTCTGGGCCCTGAGGAAGGGTAGGGCTTGGGGGTCATGTTTAGAAGCAAAGGCTAAGCCTGGCTGCCTGACCCTGGTGGGAGCTGGCTGCTTGTCAGGATTTCAGTGCCTTTCTGGACTGTGTCAGCCCCTGATCCCAGCCCATTCGTCTTCTATTGATTCTATCAGCTGGACTGACATCCTCCATGATCCTTGCCCACCCCTTTGCCTTTCAATAAATTCTTCAATGCTTGTCTTGGCCAGAGCTGTTTTCTGATGTTTTCAGCCAAAAGCTCTAATGAATACAAGCAAGGATGCCTTCTACTTGGTTAAGCATAGCAGTTAGCAAGGCAGCAAACCTAAGGTTAATTCAGCTTCAAATGCTTAGAAATCTGAAGTTTCTAAATCCCTGAACAACTTGGTTTCCTCTCTTGAAATGTGAGAATGCGAGAATAACACCTATTCCCTTAGTAAAGAGCAAGTGGGAGGATGCTATGAAGTCATGGGAAATTCTGCTCAAGCTGGAAGCACTCTGTGTGCGTGTGTGTATGTGTGTGTGTGTGTGTATGTGTGTGGTGTTGGGGGTCTAAAGGCAAAAACTCCAAATCATCCTAACACTCTACTTAAGCCCCATGTCCCCCAGAGCTGCCTGAAACTGTACCCCCAAGCTGACTGATCAGCTGTGGACTCATAGATGTGATGTTTCCCTGAACTGATGACTTAGGTTTCCTTCTTAAAGCCTTCATTCTCCTCTTTGAAACACACTTACTTTGAGCTTTGCCCAAACCTGAATCTGCCAAATTACAATTCCTAAAGCTCCCAATAAAGTTTTTTTTAAAAATTCTTTATCACTTTGATAGAGATTGCTCATTGACAGTATAAACAAACAAAAGGACCTGGCAGTGTGCCTGGCTCCTTTTAGGACAGTCCTAGGGAGGTTTTCTTATTGGCCTCAAATAATTGCCTGAGGCCGTCTGTTGGCTGCAGAACATTAAAGCAAACCAAGGAAACCGGAATCTATTGTTCTTTGACCCCCTGGTTTCCAGTTTTCTCTTCCTTAATAAACGATCGGAATTCATTGGCAAGGCATTTACATTTATAAAACTAGATAACTGGATTTATAAATTCTAAAACCAGCACAAAATTTTCTAATGGGATCAAATAAGGATTTGTTGACAATAGCAAAAAAATGTAATAATGCAGTTTTGCTGACTATATTAAAAACACAAAGCAACTCTCATGGCTCGTGGTTGCCCATGAAGGGAAATAGAGGGAACTGTAGAATTGTACCCTGGTGAAATATCACACAACAAAACCAAAACCTCCTAACTACTTTATAAAGTGCATGTGTGCGTGCACTATGGGTGGAAATGTTAGGGGAGTTGGGGTGTTCGGCACCAGATGTATAAAGTGAGGAGGTGACTGCTCAGAGGGATGGCTGAGGGGGAGGTTTTCATTGTAGCCATGAGGGAGAGCACAGCCAGAGGCATCTGAAGAGTTCACAGCAGGGAGAGGAAGTAGTAGACTGAACCAGGCCGTGAAAGGAGGGCAGGGACAGTAAGAGATGGGGGGGAGAGAGAGAGAGAGAGAGGCCCTGGAGGGCCAAGAGCGCTCAGGGCCCAAATGGTAGGGTTACATACACATAAGAAGGGAAGCCCATGAGTTCAGGGTAGGTGGCAGGGTGAAAAGAACTGAGAAGAGTCTGGCTGCCAGCATGGCCTCATAACGGGTACTTTTTCCGGTGCTGAGAGAGTCTGAGGCCAGCACGTGTTTTGATATGCTAATAGAGGCACCTCAGTTAGCCATTTGTCCTCAGTTTCTTCTGGACCTGACACTTAACTAATGTACGGATACAAACCAATCCCATCAAGCAGTGCCAGTGAACGGGAGGGGTCACAGGGGCAGCCCCAGATTAGTTGCCCTGTCATTTATAAATTTGATTTTTCCATTTTAATACACGGCTCACTGCAGAAGCAGCATATGCAACCTGCTGAGATGAAAAGCATTTGGATTTTGTTTTATAAATGATAAGTCACAGGAACACCTTTTGAAACCTGTGGAGACAGGTCAGACCCATATATAATTAGCCTAAATTAGCATACTTCCCCAGGTGCTATAATTTCTTAGTCATGATATATGGCTGAACAGAGCTCACACATTTCGAAAATGTGTCATTAGTTGTCTGTGAGCCTTGTAAAGGAGAGAGGGGTAGTTCCTAAAAGCCAGCATGTCACTGTTTTGGGAACAGGAGCTTAGTCCTGCCAATCAGAATGGGACTGTGAAGGCTCCATTTGGACCAGTATCTCCTCTCGTCTTGCACCTCAGGGACGCAACCCATTGCCTATCCACAAATTGAAAGGTTACAGATAATTTCATTCCACAAGATAGTTTTATGTACTAAGCAAGCAATCATGGTGATCTTAATTTTTTTATTTTGACTCGGACCCTAGAGAAATAATCTCAAAAGCAGAAACAAGATTTTGATCTTGACTGCAGCAAGCTCAGTATCGAATATCAAGAAGGATAATGTAGTCATCCTTTGGTTCCTGCAGTGAACTTATTACAAGTTTCTCCCAAGGTCATCCAAGTCCAAGAATGTTCATGTTCCTTACATCAAACAATGCTGTGTTTCCCTGTATTGTACATATACCCTCTGAAATGTCCCACGTGAGTGAGAAGAAGACACGAGACGCAAACAAACCCACTTAGGAGTTTATTAGAAGAGGGGAGTGCTCACAGGCCTGAGGAAACGTGTATAGAGAGAGAGAGGGCAAAGATGGCGTGTCCAGCTTTTAAAGACCGCCTAGCACATGCGCACAGGGGGAAGATGTGACTAGGTCAGACGCTGAAGACGGGCGACCTACACCTTGCACATGCACACAAAGGGTTTGTGTAAGCACGTTAGATGCTGATGACGCAGATGGCGGGCGACGCACGCATGCGCACAAGGGCTTTAGTCGAGTCACACTTGAAGGTAACCACGCATGCATGCACTTGGGTCACGCGGGCCTTTTGTTCCCAAGGGTCTGCCCACATGTGTCTGCCTTTAGGACCCAGAAGTACAGCCTTATGGGTGGCTGAGTAATTACACCCTCCACATGCTTTAATAGTTCCTGGGAGACTCCTAGAGCATGATGCTCTGTGTGTAGCTGCCACACAGTCTCCTTTAGGGAACAGTGTCAAGAAAACACATGAACCTGTTCAGAACAGATGAAAAGATTTGGAGCAGGAACTATTTTGGATGGTTGGTTGGTTGAATCAGCAGATGTAAAACTTCTGGAATACAGAGTCAGGTTGACTGGACACTTTTATTATTGAGAGGTGCAAATATGTGTGAAAAATATTCACATTTGGTTAGTTAAAATGTAAGAAAATGTTTAGTGATCACAATAAACAGATGAATATTGAATATTCCTTGATGACAATATTCAATATTCAAGTCATAACTTGACGACAGTTTATTACTCAACAATGAAATCAATTAAGCCAACCTCTTTTAATCTAGTGGCTTTTAAAGCAAAATAATTAGTTGCTCCTCAGTTTCCATGGACTAGGGAATTGAGAGCATCCTTCCAAGGTGGTCCCAGCTTGGGGGGTTTTCATGAAAATTATAATTGGTTTTGAAAAAAAACACGCCATCACCCAAAGAAAGAGCAGAAGGATCTAGCTTGTTCGTTCACAAAGACAGCAAATTGGTATCAGTGCTTGTCTAGTGGGCACCAATTTCTCTCTATGTGACATCCTTGCTTCGCTGTGTGAGTGTCACATGGCTTGGTGGCCAATTCTTCCCTGAGCTAGCAAGCTCAGGAGTCTAAGAGAGTGGGTTTTAACTGAGGCTTTGCCCCACCATCCTGAGAATATTTGGCAAATCCTGATGGTATTTTTGCTTTCAACTGAGCTCTGAGCGTGACTAGCATTGGCAGGCAGAGGCCAGAATGCCTGTCAATATCTTACAACCCACAGGACTCCACCACAACTGTTCGTTATCATCCGCAGCCAGTCAGGTAGTGGCCAGATTTGGGTTGTAATGTAATCACAGATACTTTGGAGGTTGAGGCAGCGTAACTGAAAGTTCAAGGCTAGCCTAGGCCACAGAGTGAGTGCAAGGCTAGACTGGCCAGTTTAGTGAGATCCTGTTCCAAAGCAATGAGTGAAAAGAGAGCTGGCATTACAGCATGCTTGCTGAGCATGTGAGAGGCTCTGGGTTCTAGACTCAACACTGTGATCGGGTTCAAAATGTTGCTAGGTAACACATCCAATTCTTTGTGGTAGGACTATGAGTGATTCTCCCCTCTGCTTATCTCTATTTTCTAAATTTCCTGGAAAGCAAATGTAAATTTACATAGTAATACAGTAAGAATATGGAGCAGCTCCTCTTGGGCCCTGAGCGACCATCCCTTCTTAGAAGCTGGTACCATCCGCACTTTGACACTGGAGCTTGTCTTGAGTGTCTCTCCCCTCCCATGGTAACCTGTCAACAAGAGCCTAACTACCAAGCACCACATCAGAAAGGGCAGTGCCGCGACACAGGTGACACAGCGAGGACACCAGCCACCCATTTTGTTCCCTCAACAGGTTTGTTTGGCTTCTTTCAAATTCAAGGGCAGAATGTTCATACTCTGCAAAACTGGCTTGTCGTGTACTAGGGTGAGCTGGGAGACAGGTCTGTTCCTCCTCTGAACCCTAGTTCCATGAGGCATCTTTCATTCTGCCATCTCTACCCGTCCTTCTTGACTAGCCCTCTCACCTCGGCACAGTCACACACACCCCCTTCCATTCTCTAAAACTTGAAGGACAGACACACAATGCCATCCCCTCCTCCACATGCAGCTCTAGTGACTGCTGGATTTCTCTCTTTGAATTCTGTATTTACCGCCCCCACTTTCTCATCATCTCGTCTCTTCACCAAGAGTAACAGACCACAGCTTTTGCTCTCACTTCCCCCAGTGTTTCTCAGAGACTGGGCCCTCACACATGTGTAGTAAAATCATTTGCAGTTCTGAACTGAGTTCCCCGAGTGGGGATCTGGTAGAGTCACCGATTTGGAGGTGACTTCCTGGGACTCGAGTTCACTCCGCTTTGGGAGCCACCAGTGCATTGTCCAGTCAGCATTGGTTTGCACGTTCGTTCCTAAAGCATCTTTGTGGCCCAGGTGCCTGAGAGGAACACTTGAAGGGACCAAGGACTTATTTCAGCTCACAGTTTCTGAGGACTCATGTCCGTCATGGAAGACATGGAGGTGAGAAGGTATGGAGGAGGCCCCTCCATCATGGCTGACCAAGAAGCAAAGGGAAAGCATGCTGGACCCAGAAGCAGCTAATACCTTCAAAGGCCCGCACCTGCTAACCTGCTTCCACCAACAAGGCTCCACCCCCTAAAGGCACCTGGGAACAAACGTTCAAAACAAAAGGCTTTGGAGACCACACAGATCCAAACAGTATCAGCTTCACGAGAGACACCCAGGTCCTACACACTGTGTTTTGGTGTCTCTTTCCAAGACCTAATATACAACAGAAATCTCACAGTGTGGAATCATATGAAAACAGCAAAGAGGAGACACAACCACACATTTTTATCCTGAAGATAATGACAGCAGTTTGATTTCATTTCCTGCTTTTCGGTTACCTGCTGAAAATGGAAATCAGGGTTACTGTTGGCCTCCTATGCTTCTAGTCTTAAGCACTGGTGGAGATTAGAATCACCTCTGAACAGCGCGGATCACAATGACCCATCTGGCCCAGTTAATCTGGCACAGGGAGGACCCTGAAGGGAACTGACTGCACAAAGACAGAAGTAGGTTTTGAAGAACAAAGTAATTCTTTCTACTGTGGCATTTCATAGCTGATAGCTCATGATTTTATCAGTGGCTTTATATGCTGAAAAAAACCAGCAGCTCACTGTCTTGAGAATTGTCTCTAAAAATCAGTGGTAACATGGACCCTGACCAATGCATTTTTTAAGTCTGGAGCTTGTAAACTGCGTGCTGATAGAGCTTCTTACTAGGTCCAAAGACACTCCCCACACACACACAAAGGGCAGTGCTGGTGACATTACCCTAAGCAGAAGGAGAGTTAAACAGGTCTAAAGGCAGGTTTCTGTTCACCAAGAGTTATCATCCGTCCTTCAGCAGCCTCCTCTAACCTTGCCCCAAAGGTCAACTATGTCAGGCAAGGACTCCAAATTCCAGGGCAATGGACAACCTGAATCAGCTCAGATCCCCACACTGCTGACGTCATATACAATCTGCTTGCTTTCCCACCATTTTCTCCTCTACCACCCCTCCTCCACCCCACCCCAAGAGATGGCTTTGGCAGTTTGATCCACAATAAACCTTCCTTTCTATCTATGGAGCAGTCTAGTCTGATAGTTTCTCTGTGCCATTGCTAGCATATCTAAGTGGGGGGTTTGTGAGTAAGACCCAGGATACAGAAAAGGCTCATTGTGTTTCAACTCTGCAGGGAAACAGACTCTTGGGGGACTCTGCTCTGAGAAGGAATCCTTTCTAAGCTTATAGGGCTCTCATCTGAGCAGGTAGCATCCCGTGGACAGATAATTAACCACTGGACAGCCAAGCCTTTTCCTCACTGCAGAAGGGCCTCTCTTCTAGTGTGGTTCCTGCAGTCACGTTCCTTCTCTTGACAGGATCCGGGATGTCTCTATCGTCTCCTCAGTTTCTATCTAGTAGTCCCAACTGTAAGAGCACAAGGGGAGGCCACTGCACACAGGTTTGCAAGATTGTTTCAGGCCCTCAGTTGGAGTGTTTTCATGAGAATACGGAAAGGCTTTACATTGAACTACCTTGTGTGGACCAGAAAACCTGGTACATAAAAAGGCTCTGGAAGATCTTAGCACTTTGATTTCGTTCTATGCCTCGAGATTGGGAGGCATGGGCAAAGCTGTCTTAACATTAAGGCAGCATTTAGGCATTTTCAGGTATTCCAACATGCTGGAGTGATAAGGAGGTGAGAAGGGGTTTGCAGATGAATATATCAGATGAGTAATACATTTTTTAAAATTACAAAAAATTGTACATATAGTTTAATGGCAAAAATATATATCACATATACAGGCATCCACGATCAAGATGACTAGAAGGAAAGACTGTCGAAATGATAATACATGCTTCTTGATTAATAGTCTATGAGTGATGTTTCTCCTCTGAAAAATTCTCTGCAACAAATGTGTTAGATTTACAAAGTGCAAAATAAAACTCTATAAATATCAACTTAAAAATATGTAAAACTCTAGAGAAGGCAAGGGGGAACAGGTTAGACCATTTTCTGGGACAGTTGGTTAAAATTCTGCCCCTAATTTCCCATTGCTTTGGTAACTTCCTGTGCTCTGTGAACTGACCTACTTTGCACTCCAGCTGTGCCCAGCTCCTCTTCTTCCTGCGTGGGTAGCAAGTCCTGTCGTCTTGATGTTATTCAAGCTCCATAAGCCCACAAATGAGCATGCCCCATTTGTAGCCACACAGATGTTAGACATGGGCCATTAGCACAAGTGTGACGATGCCACAAAATTTTACCCAGGGAAGAAGGAGGAAATGGAAGACCCATGTGCTGCAGAATAACAAAGAACATCTGTCACACTCACTCAAGGGGCCAGCCTCCGCATCTCTTAAGAACAAAGCCCTCACCATCCTCCCAGGAGCAGCCTGCCTCTTTTAGCCAGGACAGGGCTGCAGGATTCCCTTTTCCATGCAGAATAGGACCTTTTTCTTTGTAGCTGTCTTCTGGTCAGTAATCTTCTAGTTGGCTGATGAGTGGCCAACTCATCAGCTGCTGAACATCAATCACTGAGTGAGACAAATTCCATGGACTTGGCCCTCTCAAGACTAGTCCCTGACTCAGAGTTCTCTCCCTCTTTCCCTCCCTCCCACCTCTCTCTTTCTGGGGGTGAGGGGGAAAAACAAATATGAGGGCAGATGTGAGCCTAAGAGTGTCTCTGGGATCATTTTAGGATGACCCAAATAAAAGATGACCTAAAAAGCATGGCTTTGTAATTTGTGAGGGTTGTATGAAAGGGACACCTAGCAGTAACCCTTGTCTACAATGTCACTTCCCAAGGTTTTAAATGCTCTTGTTACAACTGTGGTCTGAAAACATTAAATGGGCCAGGCAGTAGTGGCACCGGCCTTTAATCCCAGCACTTGGGAGGCAGAGGCAGGTTTGAGGCCAGCCTGGTCTACAGAGAGAGTTTCAGGACAGTCAAGGTTACACAGAGAAACCCTGTCTCAAAAAAACAAAAACAGAAACAAAACAAAAAAGAAAACATTAAATGGAAGACTTCAAGAGTAAGTAGTCTGTAAGTTTTAAATGGCACACTATTTTGAGTAGTGTCAAGGAATCCCTCACCATCTGCTATGTCCCCATGGGGTGCTAATCATGCTTGTGCCCAGTGTAGAATACCCGGATACCCATTGTTCATGTTGTGGTATCTCAGTTAGCAGAGAGAAGTCCATTGGAGTCTCTCAGTGTGAGACAAACAATATTGGTTGTGATTATATGTAATTGAATGTGATTGGCCCCAGTAAGCTTATAGAGTATGGCACTACTAGGAGGTATGGCCTTGTTGGAATAGGTATGACATTGCTGGTGGAAGTGTGTCACTGTGTTGAGGTTTCCTAAGCTTAAGCTTCACTCAATGTTATAGTCTACTTACAATTGCCTTTTGATCAAAATGTAGCCAGCACCATGTCTGCTTGTATGCCACCATATTCCAGCCATGATGATAATGGACAGAACTTCTGAACTGTAAACTGCCACCTAAATCAAGAGTTGTCATGATTATGGTGTCTCTTTATAACAATAGACATGGCCATGCTATAGACATGGAAGACAGCGGTGCTATGAATTTTTTGAACTGTGGGGGGCTCACTCAAAAGGTTTCAGAGAAGAAAAATTTTAATATGTTACCTAGTGTTCATTTTCATATTTTGGTGAAGAAAGTGGCTGCCTTTGGCCCTTGTCCAGAGAATTTGCCTGAGGCTAAAGTGAAGAGTTTTGAATTAATTCCATTGGCAGAGAAAATCTCAAAACAAACTAGTATAGATCTGTTGTGTGATTATTAGTGGCAACTTTAATGAAGATTTATAATGAAAAGGAGCAAGCCGAGCAGGGTAAATTACAAAATGTAAATTTTGAAGAGAAAAAGAATACCAGGAGGTGAAATGGAGCTAAATCCTAAATTCAAGGAGATAAATGGATTAAGAAATAGAATAAAGGGAGTGGTGACCTCAGGGCAAAATTCCACTCAGCTAAGTTTCCAACTTGTGAAAGGGAAAGAAAAGTTTAGAGCTGGGCAGTGGTGGCGCACACCTTTAATCTCAGCACTGGGAAGGCAGAGGCTGGTGGATCTCTGAGTTTGAGGCCAGCTCTGGTCTACAGAGCAAGTTCAAGAACAGCCAAACTCAGGCAGTGAAGGCAATAATCAAAACCAGAAAACTGGCATAGATGTAAATGAATGAGAAGAGCCATGTTCCAGCCCTAGCAAAGCAGCAGAACTTGGCAGTTTCGGCCACATGAGTCCGGCTTTAGAGTTAAGGATAGAAGAAACAAGTTATAGAATTTGACCCTGCACCTAAAGAAAGCTGCTCCTGCCAGGCATGTGTCAGGGGTGTCCCTGAATGGAGGCCTAGAGTGGCCATTGCATGAAGCTGTGAAGTTGAAGCCTGGATTGCCTTGGAGAACCCAAG
>LOJH01018994.1:0-11024 GCA_001685095.1 Ellobius talpinus | reverse complement strand
CCCCCGTGTGTGTGTGTGTGTGTGTGTGCATGTGTGTGTGTGTGTGCATGTGTGTGTGTGTGTATAAGACTATAGGTTTGCTGGAAACACTGCAAGGAGCTGTAGGCTGTTTAATAACAATTGTGCTGCCTGTATCTAGTTTTTCTCCTTTACCTGTGGATCTGCTTATATTCTCCACAGTCATGGATAGACATTTTCATAGAAAAAAAAGTAGAAAAATTTCAAAAGCTTTTAATAGCCCAGAAAGTCAATTGCTTTCTCCTTAAGGATCCTCTTTGGTCATCTTCCCATATTTGGACCATTATCTGGTGACAGTGCATGACTGTCCTGATTGGACAAGCTTAAGTCAAGTGACTGCCCCTTTAATCATAGAATAATTTAAGGCACTGAGATCTGTGAGGCCTTTAAAACTAACCCAGGGGGTATAGGGGGGAGATTGGGAGGCTTAGTAGTCATCCCAGGGTATTCATTACATACCTTTAAAAAAAACCTTATAGGAAGATAGGAGAGATCATAGTAAGAGAACCACCCCCTTCACTGTGAGCTTTGTACTTCAGAGCCAACCTCCATGGACACTCCACATTGATTTCCTATGGTTCAGAAACAAGAGTATTGGCTGGGACTTCTTGTGGTTGCATGTGAAAGTAGAAACAAAGCTTCCTGGGTAGGTACCTAGGTCTCCAGTGAAGCCCTTGGCCCTAGAGGACAATGTATTTAGGTATCGCATCCCCCAACCATGAGAGGGCACAGAAAATGGACACTCTCTAGTTGACTGGTTTACTTTTCCCAATCCTGTGGGAAAAGTCACTAAATATCACCACATGCAATAAACGAAGCATTACAATGCTCTATGAGTCAGAAACCTCTGGAGATGATCTGAATTCTGCTTTGTAATGTGGGAAACACTTGCAAATTCCTAATATAAAATGTGACAATAGAGGAAAACTGACTTGCTATTCTTGGCCATGCCAGTTGTGCCAAAGGGTATCAGGACTGTGGTGCATAGGCATTGGACACTGAAAAGCTGTGGCAGTTTCACATCCCAGTCCTTCTTCTATTTTCACATGGCTCAGAAAATTTCATGAAATTATACAAATCCCTGAAATCTAATATTTTTATGTGATAAAATTGTGTAAGAGGAGGGGGTGGAAGAGAAGTTTGGAAAATATGATGACAGATGGCAAGTGGGCTCAGGCACATAGCGTTCCTATATATAGGGGAGGGGACAATCTGGTTAATCAAGGGGAGGGGGAGCATTTTTTAAATTTAGATCCAAGTATTTTATATATTCAGCACCATCATGTGTAGTGTAAAAGTGTACTGAGGCAGCTGAGCTGGGTAGAATTTTGAATGTTTTTCTTGATTGGGGGTGAGCTGTGTGATCTATATTTTAAACAACTTTACATATTATTTCATGGTGTCTACATCTGAAATCCAAATTGCATCCATAGGTTTGGGGGTATGTCTTTTGAGAGAAGATTGAGAATATCTATTTCTAGAGAGAGTTTCTTCCAGGGAAATCTAAAGGCATTTCAAAGACCATGGCCATCACATAACTTAGCACATTTAGAAAGTTTAGGCAAATATTCTCAATTGAAGATGGCTCTGGAGCTTGAGCGGAATGAACAATGGCATGGCAGTGAAGAATCTGGAGAGCAACGGCCGGCTTTACAGAACCCAGGATGGGAAGACGGGTTACCTTGCATAAACCACTTCAGATCTTTGGATCCCAATTTATTAATTTCCAAAACTGAGAGTTTGTTGGCTAAGGAGATGGCAGAGTGGGTAAAGATGTTGCTGCACCAATATAAGCTTCTGAGTTTAAAATTTAAGAATCCTCATAAAACCAGATGTGGCACCATGGATCTGTTATTTTAGCACTCCTACAGTGAGACAGCGGCAGGAGAATCCCCAGAAGGTCATGGACCAGTCAGAATAGGTAGGTTCACAATCAAATAACAAGAGAAGATGAGGACTGGCAGCCCAAATCTAAGTGCCTTATCCTCTCTCTAGTAGGAAACATTTGGTGTTGAGGGGACTTTGGGGTTGGTTTTTCTAAAAAGGACTTATTTTCCATTATGTGTTTGCTGTGATTTGCTAGTATTGGTTTCATCCTAAGTTAGCACTCCTTTAAAATGCCTGCAAGTGACATAGTTAGTGACATGCCTCTTATCCCCAGCTCTAGTTAGTTACAAAGCGAAAATTACCTCTTGAAGTTGTTTTAGAGAAAGACATCTTTCCAAGAGATGTTTACAAATATTGCATTTGCATATCCTTGTCCAGCCTAAATTGGCTTTGGTTTCCATCTCTAATTATGACCAGGGAATGAGTCTTCCATGTGTTACAGGAGAGACTCCTAAAACTACTGTTAACTTAGCAGAGTAATTGTATTAGCATGAATGAAAATCAAGACAAGAGATATATTTAAAGAAAGCAACCTTGAAATTTTATTGACATAATTTTTATCTACTCTATGCATTTAAATAAGATCCAGGAAAAAAAAACATGACAACAAAGTAGAGGTTTCATATGAAAGCTCTTACCACACAAAGCACATAGTGAACTTTCAATAAATATGCCTACATTGGGCTAACGTTATATCTGTTAAACATAGCAAATGTGTTTTTTAGTTGGCAACTAATTAAAAATAAATTCCAGGTATTTCTGGTGTTGCCATAGTGACATAAAATCTATGAAAATAAGTTTTTGTTTTATCACAGTGGTTTTCAAACTTGGCTGCATCTTGGAACTAACTAGGGAGCTGTGAAAAATACTATTGCCAGAGTCTCCATCCAGAGATGCTAATTTGATGGATTTCAGGGTGGGGTTGTGGGACAGGAAGGCTTATCTACTCCATCCCTTATAGAATTTCACTGCCAAGCCAGAGGACCTCTAGCTTAGGAGATATGAGCATGGCCACTTCTTCCTCTTGAGCAGGGCCCAAGAGTTCCTTGACTTCCTTTTACAACACTCTTCCCTGCTGGTCTAAACTAGTTAAGGCTAGAGTCTCCTGTCTGAGCTGGCACTGTCAGAAATACCACACACTCTCTATTACAGTATGAAAAACGCTGAATGTGAGGGTGGAAACCAAGAGTGGGGAAGGCCCACTATCAATATGGTGTGTGAGAAGAAAGGGATGAAAGGATAGGAAAGAGAAAATGGGAAGGGAGGCAGAAAGCACTTCCTTCTGGTGCTGGGATCTGGTTGGAGAGGCACTTGTAGGCACTCCGAGTCTCAGCATCCCACACAAACACCCATGCTCACACAGACACGTCATCTGAAACTCTTGCCAGCCTCCTCCCGCTCAGCCCACTGCCAACCACTCACTTAGCATCTTCCTGGGAATTTATAAAACATCTCAAACATGAATAAATGAGAAGTGAGTGAGTTTATTCATTCATTCACACATTCATTTATTCATATTTTCTATAACTATTGATTGAATATCCATTGTTGACCAGGTACACTGGCAGATAGCAAACAAACAGCTGTGATCAGAACAGGAGCTTTCAGATTTTATCAAAGTCCTGAATTTGAAAAGCATTTGGGGCAATGAACCTGGGCATGATGATCTACCATCTTTTTATATAAGTTCTTGAGTTCCAGTCTCTGCACATTGCTGAATGAATGGGGAGTTGGATAATTTAATGAGGGAAGGCAAGGGTAAATGAAGAGTAATGAATAGGCAGATAGAAAGGGTACATTTCATTCTAGGTCTTTGTGATCTGTTGTTTTAAAATAATCAAGTAGACCTAGGCTTGGTGGCACATCCTACACTCCCAGCATCCAGGAGGCAGGAATAGGAAGAATCAGATCTATCAGTGCTACACAGTAGGATAATTGTCTCAAAAACAGAATGAAATCCTGCCTCAGATGGCATTATATGCTGTGCATGTTGGGAAGGTAGTGCATGTTTGCAAGCAAGGAATGATGGGGCTGGAGAAAATCAGTACCCAAGGTGCTAGAAACCAACTTGGGTAAAGACTAGCATAATAGAAAGGGAAAAAATCTATAAACACGTTGTATCAAGAAGAATGCAGTACATTCAAGGGCTAAAAGGCACTGTGTTTTCCCTGGTGGTAGGGATATGAACAGCAGGCTCAGGACACAGAGTAGTAGTCACTACTGCAAATGGACGTAGCACTGACTCTCAGGGATATTAAGGAGCAGTGTCTAGTGTAGACTTCAGGGACTAAGTGGAACTTGGTGGAAAATGACCTACAAGTACTGTGTCTAGAGACTTTGAGTTGGGAGCACTAAAGTGGAAGGGGGCTAGTGTTTGAAAATGGAAGAGGGTGTGCATGTGTGGATATTTCAGACACAGTTGAATTTGCAAGAGTTAAGAGAAGTGAGAAAACACCCTAAAAGTCTGAGGAAAAATATATACTTTAAAAAGCACACACACACACATGCACACACACACACACACAGACACATTATCAAGACTAACAGCATGCCAGGCACTCTGATGGTCACCTTGCAATGATTCCGTCCATATGGGGGTCAGAGTGGAGCATCTGCACAGCTGGAGCTAAGAACAGTATAATCTGGCTTCAAAGTTCTTTGGTCATCTCTTTCATACTGTCTTACTGACCAGGTCAATAATAAAGAATTAAAAGGAAGAAGACACAAGGAAGAGGCTGGTTGTGAGGTTCAGCAGAGGGCTGTTTGTCTAGCAGGTCTGAGACCTTGGTTTTAAAATACACATTTTAAAAAATTATGTCCTATTACTAGAAATTGCATAGTTCCCAGAATTAAAATTGAAATCAGATTAAAAAAGAATAGCTGATAATGAAAGAAAACCCAGAAAAAATATATTTTAAAATAAATTTGATAGGAACATAGAGGAAAAAAGAAATGTCAATTTAGAAGGGAAATTCTAGGGAACTTTTGCTGGAGTTAACAACTAGTATCATATAGGATCCCATAGAGAACCATTTTTCTTGTTGGCTCTGTCTCATCAAAAGTAAGAGCAACCATGTTAGAAATAACCAATGGATAGGAACTATTTAGGAAAAGAAAAGTTGTTTTTTATTGGTTAAGATACCATTGAAGGAAGAATTACTGATTTGGAAAATGTGATATCACAAGAAAAAAATCTTACAAAACTTATTTGAAATGTTTTTTAGTCTTATCAAGAAAGGTTCTCACTGTGTACCCCTGGCACACTTGGTACTCACTACATAGTCCTGGTCGACCCCAGGACTGATAGCATCTTCCTACATTGGCACCTAAGTGCTGGTATTATAGGAATGTGTCACTATACCTGGCTCAATATAGTTAATGTTAAAAGTTCATTATTTAGAAAAGTAAGAAATCCTATAGATATGCTTTAAAAAGGCTTAGGGATGTGCACATTTATATGAGAATGCTGCCAACCTCGCTGTGGTGCCTCAGAGATGATTTCAAATTTTCGATTTAGATCTTGAGTCTTCTACCTTTCCAAAGTGATGCATATGTGTGACATGAACAAGAAGGAGAGACTATTTAGGGGCAGGAATGGTACCAGCAAGTGGGGGAAAGGCTGTATGGGGGAGAGCAGTTGGGGGAGATTTGTCATATATATGTATGAAAGTGTCACAATAAAACTAAAAAAAATAATTCTAACTAGAGAGATACTAAAGAAAGAAAAACTTGAGTATGCATTTTTTATAAGTAGGAAAATGATAAATATATGAAAGTATAGAAAATGTTATGACTTCCATCATAAAGGGATTGTCTCTTTGATATTTGTTTCCCTTGCTTTGTTATTATTCTAAGGTTTTCTTGTGTATCACCTCCCTCTGTATAGTATACCTCCCTTAGCTTTTGGGTGAGGGATGGGTCATTACACAGTTCTAAGCCCAGCACTATGATCTTTCCACCTGGTCCAGATAGCAGTACAGGAGGAACATTGATTCCAACTAACCACTGGAGACATGAAGTGCTTTTCTGTAGAAGTTAAAAAGGAGAAATCCTTGTTTATGTGACTTAGCTCAACATAACCCCTTTTCTTGCCATTACCTGTATAGATTTAAATACCATGGCTGACTAGCTGCTCTATTGAAAAGCACACACAGCTCTACTATACACTAGCAAGGTCAAGGAAAACACAACCTGTGCCATCAATAATTGGCAAAAAACTAGGAGATTTTGAATTACCTGAGAATAACTGCCGTGGTTTGTCTTGCTCAAAACTCATGTCATGGATGAAGAAGCACAGAGCTCAGACACCTGTTAGCAATTCTGATGCATCCATGATAAAGAGATTGCCTTGGAACAGGTATCCTGAAAGGCAGAGAGATAATTAGAAATGACACAGTTAGGTCTTCAATGGAACAATGGAATTGCAGAAGCAAATTCGCCTGGAGTTGAGCTCACTTGTGGTCTGCCAAACACTAAGAAACTATATATCTTTATTATTTTCTTGTTTGAAATGGTTTTAGTGTTTTTTTGTGCAAATGGCAACCATCATTTACAACCTACATCCTTCTTTTGTGTCATTAGCATCTTTGGAAGATTGATGTCTTTGTCTGCTTGCTGCTCCTATAACTGAACACAGTAGAATGGGTAATTTATAAAGAGTAAAGGTTTAATTAGCATGTGGTTTTGGAGGCTGCTTGGTCCAAGGTCAAGGTACCATATCTGGTGACAGTCTGAAGGTCCTCTTGTGAGTGGGGAACCTGCAAAAATCTGACCTGTCAGGGGCTATTATATCATGAAAGGGATACTTACAAGAGAGAGAGCTGGCTTTTGTAACAGCCTAATTTCAAGATAATGCATTAACTCATTCATCCATTGGTCCATGGATGGATTAACCCACTCATGGGGGCAGAGTCTCTTGAAACTTCCACGTGGTCCACCTCTCAAGACATCCAAGTGGGAACTTGATTTCAACGTGAACTTTGGTGAGGACATTTAAGCCATAGCATCTACTATCCTTTTTCTAACTTCCTGCCAGCTATCCAGTGGCATAGGTTTTGTTTTCTTTGACCTCGATGGTGAGTACCAGAGCTATGCTTTCCAAGACAGTAGCCCCTAGCTGAATGTGGTTATATAGATTCAAATACAGTTAAAGTTAAGTAGAATTTAAAATTGGCTTCCATAGCTGTACTAGCCACACTTCAAATACTTAACAGCTAGTTGGATAGTGGGTTACCATCTTAGCCAGTGTACAAGGGAAGCATTTCCAATGTTGCAGGAGTGTGAGTACAGTGAATAAGGGAGAGAGGATGAGACACAGGGAGTTGGGGAGAAAGAAAAAGAAGAGGGGAAGGCATGTTAGAGTAGGAAACCTGGTGTGTGTGTGTGTGTGTGTGTGACACAGGAGAACCTCAGATATCATTTCTGAAGTGTTATCCACCTCTCTCTCTCTCTCTCTTTCAACAAGGTCTCTCATTTGCATGAAACTTACCAAGCAGGCTAGGTTGGTTGGCTCAGGGTCCCTCTCCTGTTACCCCTGTAGCACTGAGAGTACATGTGCATGCCTCCATTTCCAGCTTTCGTGGATTCTGAGGGATTGCACTCAAGTAACCATAGTTCTATAGTGTGGTGGTTGGAGAAAAAAAATGGCTTCCAAAGGGAGTGGCATTATTAAGAGGTGTGGCTTTGTTGACGTAGGTGTGGCCTTGTTGGAGAAAGTGTGTCATTGTGGGGGATAGGCTTTGAAGTCTCTCTTGCTCAAGCTTTGCTCAAACCAGTTCTTGTTGCCTTCTGGTAAAGATGTAACCAGCACCACTTCTGCCTGCATGCCACCATGCTCCTGCCATGATGATAATGGACTTAACCTCTGAAACTGTATGCAAGCCACCCCAAAGAAATGTTTTCCTTTTAAGGGTTGCTATAGTCATGGTGTCTCTTCACAGCAATAAACTCATTACTAAGACATGTAACAAGTGCTTTACTGTTTGAGCAATTTCCTCAGCCCAGGAAACCTGTGTTCTCATACCACTATGTTGTTCCAGATAACTCTCTGTCTTCCCCTGAGCATTCCCTCTTCTTTTTCTTATATTTTCCTATCTCTGCCAGAAGAGAGACACTAAAGTAGGAGGCTGTCGAAATCCTTTCTAGGTTTAATTTCTTTTAATATTTTAAAAGTATTCTTTGTTTTATATGTATATTTTTCCATTCTTCAGGGCTTCTGTGTAGTGTGGCACTGGACCATATTTGGATATTGAATTCTGAGATCAAAGGCTATAAAATGAGAACAATTTTCTTCCAGCAAAAATAACCTAAATTTAGTTCCAGGGAATTGTGTCACTTATTTTTCTATTGCTGTGGCAAAACTCATGACCAAGGCAACTTATAAAAGAAAGTGCTTAATTGGGCTTACACTTTCAAAGGATTAGAGTTCATCATGGTAGAACAAAGACATGGCTGCAGGAGCAGTTGAGAACTCACATTTTAATCCACATGTAGGAGGCACAGAGAGAAAGAGACAGACAGATAGACAGAGACAGAGAGACCAAGGGAATGGCAAGTACCTTTTGAAACCTCAAAGCCTGTCCTCAGTAACACAGTTCCTACAATAAGGCCACACCTCTTAAACCTTACTAGACAATTCCACCAACCAGAGACCAAATACTCAAAGAGAAGAGCCTACAGAGACCATTCTCATTCAAACCACCAGAGGTCTAAACAATGTGTGGGCCAATTTCCTTTACTTAGCATCAAAACAGAGGATGAACAAAGGGCACAGCACTCACCCTGATTGTGTCACTACTATATAAATGAATACATTGCTCACCAAAGAGTCCAACGGAGGTGAGAGGAAAGAATGACAAAATCAATATAGTCCTATTAAAAATAGTTTACTGTAAATGCATTCTAGATGGTGAACTAGTATTTGGTCCTTAATTCATTCATTATTATTCATTTATTCATCCAAACACTTCAGTGTTTACTACATCCTAGGCAGTATATTAGATTCTGAGGAGGCAGCAGCAAAACAAATGCTTGTTCTGTTCATTTCAGTAAGGAGATAAAGCAGATATTAAACCGATAAATTCAGAAATGGTAGTTAAGGCTGTAGAGGTGTCACCCCGAAGATTGCAGGAACACATCATATAATAATCACCTGATCTTGTCTGAGCTGAAGGGAAGGTTTCTGAAGAACGCGTTTCCCTGTCTCATTCAAATTCCTAAGGAGAGGTGTCAGCAGGAGCAAGAGCAGACAAGTATATTAGTCACTTTTCTTTTCCTTGGGACAAAATAACTGACAAAGGCATCTTAAAGAGTAGCTTGTTTTGGCTCACAGTTCAAGGGTACAGCCCATCATAGCAGCAAGAGCTGGGGACAGCTAGTCACATCACATCTATAGGAAGTAGAAAACACTGAGTGATGGCACTAAGCTTGAGTTCTCATTTTTACGACATCCAGGACCCCAGTCCATAACTGTGCTGCCCATGTGTAGAGTGGGTTTCTAACCTCATTTAACCTAATCTAGGTAATACCTCAAAGGTGCTCTGACATGCAGGTTTCCTTGGTGATTCCAGATTCTGTCACGTTGACATTAACCATCACAGCGTGTTTCTAACAGGCGAGTGTTGCAGTCTAGAGGGTCCAACTCAGGCAGATCCTTGTCAATCATGACCATAAAATTTGACATTATTTTAAATTCAGTAGGAATCTTTGAAATTTTTCAAACTAGCAAGAGTAACAAGATCACCATAGGTATTAAACAAATTCCAGTTACCTACACAATGAGGGAGAAATAGATGGAAGATGTACATTCTCAGGTAAGTGGACTCAATCCTTTGGGTTGGATAAAGATGATGCATGTACCTTGGATGATGGTGTTTGAAGGAAGGAGGAAGCAGTGGATGACTGAGGCACAGCTAGGTAGCAGAGTTCAAAGAAAGAAGCAACTAAATGAAGAAATTCATTGAAAGGGATATGGGAGTGTCATTTCATTGAAATGAAATCAATGAAAGAATGAGTCATTGATTTAATCTTGTGGGCCTGAGAGGGGTCTGGTTTCAAATCAACTGGGAATATGAGGGATATTTTTAAAGTAACACTAATGCTTCTTTTGCACATGTCTGCAAATGATAGACATACGTTTAAACATTCACATGTGTGGAATTACATGTGCAGGTACTTGCACACATGGGCACATGTGCATATGAAGATTTGAGGCAAATGTTGGGTATATTTCTTGATTACTTTCCACCTTACACACTGAAGATGGCTTTCTCAAAAAATGCAGTTTGCCATTCAGATGGTGTGACCAGTTAGCTTGTTCTGGCGATTCCTCTTATCTACCCTCTGAGTTCTGGAATTATAGGAATTTGCTTTGTTCACTTGGCATTTGTGTGAGTTGTGGGGGTTCCAGCTCAAGTACTCAGGCTTGCATGGCACACAGAACTTTCCCTTTTGAGCCATGGCACCAGACCTGGATCTGAGATTTTCACAAAGCAAAATGCCATGTGATTGTTTTTGGTTTACCAAAGTAATGACTGTTACAACCCTTATGTGCTTATAGTTCATGTTCACACCTTTGTAAGGAAGACAGCCCCCCTCCAGTCTCTGCCTTACCAGTACTTTGCATAGTGAGAAGAATGGGCAGCTGTTGTGATGCCAGATTTATCTGTGTCCTAGAAAGACAATAAAGAAATCAGGAGTTGAAGAACAAAGGAAATGACCCCATTCTTTCTTTCTCTTCTGACTACAAGACAGAGACCATAAGCAGTGAGCGGTCGGTTCTACTTGATAAAGTAATTGCCAGGATAGGCTACTGGAGTTGAAAAATGAGACTCCTACATGAAGGTTACCTTTTCATCAGTCCTCAGAGCAATCTTGCCTCCATCTTCTTTTTCTTACATTTTTCTTACAAATTTTCTTACTAGAATATTGTCTCATGTATTCACATCTGAATAGCAGACTATCATTATTATTTTATAACAAGTAATTTAGCCTCACTAATATTATCAATTACTGACTGTTTAGTTTGTTTTTTTTAATTTTATGTGTATCTTTTTTATTTTTATTCTTTTTTTAAAAAAAAAAACTATCTTTTTTCATTTTACATACCAATCCCAGTTCCC
>LOJH01018993.1:0-13502 GCA_001685095.1 Ellobius talpinus | reverse complement strand
TATCTATCTATCTATCTATCTATCTATCTATCTATCTATCATCTATCTATACATGTATATATTCCTCTCTCTTTTACCCAGTAGGTCCTTTGCATATGTAGGATGGCTTTCAATTCATTCACTGTCTTAGGGAATTCCTGAGTGTGTGAAAGAGGGGGCTTCTGCATCTCTGACTGTTCCTCCTGCCTTGGCTCGGGATCTTTTCTGTCTGTTTGTTTTGTCCTTTCCACAATGTTTTATTATGTTTTGTCTTCTTATATCATGCTCTACTTTAGTATTATCTTTAGTAGCCTGTTTTCTAATAAACGACAGAAAGAGGGTGAATTCTGATGGGAGAGGAGAAGGAAGAACTGGGAGGAACAGAAAAAAATAAAGAGAAAATCATAATTGGGATATATTTTAAGAGGATAAAGATCTGTTTTCAGTAAAAATAAAACAAAGAAGTGGTATATATCTTTCACCACAAGAAGTGTGGGTATAAGTTGTGGAGCTTGTGAATGCCAGATTTCGGTCTTACATTGCTTTCAAACTCCAAAATTTTAATTTTATTATCACATGATTAAATTTATTCAATGGAAGATATTACAATGTTTAGTAAACACTTTTGATGATGAAATCATAATTCTACCAACAGTTAAAAAGACAACACCCTTTTTCTTTGATATGATCAATATAAAAATTAATATTTACTCTTTAAGTTTCCTGGCCTTACATTACATTATGGTGAAGGGTGCAGAGATATTCAAATGGTAAACCCTTTTTCAAAATGTTGTAAGTTACTTGAGCTTCCCTGACAATTATGCTAGGTCAGGCTAATTGAACAAATGAGGACACCAATTCAGGCTTTACATCGCCATGTCCATAATTAAAAAAACAAACCTCATTCTAATAAATAGCAGCATTACATTTCATTTTGGAGGAACAAGATTTCAAGAGCTGATAGCTTGACCATTCTTATGTCTTCCCATTAAAAGTGAAGAAAGCATTAGAATAATGGTCCTGCAATGCATTACAGTGCCTTCCTTATTTTTGCTGACGTCAGACTAAGTGAAAATCATTGCTTACTCCGTGTGTTCTGTCATCATTTTCCTTGCTTGAATAGAAAGACATTACTGCACAGCTCCTATGTAAAAGTCACACAATCTCATTGATCTCAGGTTTTTTTAAATTAACGTTATTATATTTTTAACACCATATGTTAAATTTTCAACAATTTGATGTTTAGAGGTATATGAACGTTGTAAAATGATTTTAAAGGTCTTTATAGAATAACATTAATTGATTTGATGAACCTTCAAAACCATTTGTTATATATCTTAATAGATATCATAAAATTACCATTTCTAGTCTAAGTACTATGAAATAGCTCAACAGTACTTCCTTTTCCTATTTAACTATAGACTGAAGCAAATACTCTTTAAATTGGTAGATTTACTTGAGTTGTCAATCCAGTTTTATTTTTTTTAAATTATGTGAATGAGGAGCCTTTTAAAACGATGAGTATGCTATTTGTCATCCTTCCCTGAGGTTTTCAGCAATATCATAAATGTGACATAGTCAAAATAAAAAGTATTTCTGTGATATTTAAATAATATTCAAAATATTTATGACACTCAGTTAATAGCTACTGGGAAATTACAGGCATAGAGTGGCGCTGATAGGTTTATCTGTTGAGTGTGTACACCTTTTATTTGCTGATTTATTCCTTTTGTAGCATAGCTTCTTCTGGTCCATTATTGTGGCAGGTTGTTCTGTAGAAATTAGATGAGTAGACTTATGTGTTCTCAGTTTCTTTTCCATTTGGCGAGTCAGTAATAAATACAAGAACAACAGAAGACATCCAAACCAGTAGAGTCATTATATTCCCTTGTATTTATATGTGGGAAACTCAAAAATCCAGGTTACTTTAATACACTTCTCTGCTCCTCCAAATGATGCTTTAGGTACAGTATTCTCCTCCCTCACATTCAGGTCATCTACCTACATTTGACTCTTTGAGCTTAGGGACAGAATAGTGACTTTTATTAGGCACGGGTTATACTATTGCTTGAGTACTTCACAGCAAACCCCTTTTGTCATCTCTTTACAAGTTCAACATTCACACATATATCAAGTTAGATCATATTATCTTTTTTTCTGTATGGATTTTCATGAACTGAAAGTATTGTTTTAATTAAAAGATTATACATTCTGTTATTTACCTGAAGTTGAAATCTCAAAATAAAATACTTATTCTTTTTTTCTAAGTTACTTGTCATGAATAAAGGTCTGGAGTCCTAAGGGATATAATTACATACGTGGTTTAAATAGAATCTCAGGATCCATCAATCCAGTATGTAATACAAATAAGATGTCTATACATGGAGGAAAGTTTTCAGGAAAAGAAAAAGAAAAAAAATGAGAAAAAAATCATTGAAACAGAATTGGCCATCTAACAAATCAAATATGTGAATGGATCCTTGAGGGGAAATACGGAAAAAAAGGAGAGAAAGGAAATGCACATCAAAACCAACAATAGGAGATTAAAAATGAAATCGACAGACGAGCATAAGAACAAGGCAGAGATTCTACCAGCCCAGAGGCAGTTGGAACAGAGATAATCACCACTGTGTTATCTGGGATTTCATGCCTTATTTTTTATTGATCACACATGCATTTATTTCCTTACTCATTCAAATATGTATGAAATGTTTATTAGTTGATGTTAGTTTTCATGCTGCATCCCCATATGTGAGGGAATAGGGAAAAAACGTGTTCACTGCCCCACCCCACATATTGATTAGTGAAGCAATGTAAGATCATAGATATAGAGACGATTGAAGGAGGAAAGTTTATGTAGTCCCCAGGAAACAAGAGAGGTAAGACAGTGACAAAGGGGTTTAACTGAGAAGTGATTCGAGAGATACCATAGAGTGGTGGTGAGCTTATTAGAAGGGAAGAACATAAAAAGGGATTCTTTAGAAAATAGACTCTCACAGTGAGCAACTAAAGTTCAAGTCCTTTGCTTACCTTTTTTACCGTTAAAACTGTGACCGGTGCTGACCTTGGCATTTACGCACTCGAGACTTAAGGCAACTTAGTCTGTCTCCCACTTTTGTCATTATGAAGTATTCTCCACGGTCTGAGTTTCCTTTTACTTCTGACATTTGTCTGTGTAAATTCACTCTGAGGACACAGGAAACGTGCAATAGCAAAAGGATGTGGCTCGGCACTGGCGGCATCTGCCACAGAATTCCAGATAAAGTGGCAATCCAAGGTAATGCTTGTGCTTTGTAATGTGATATCCGTGCTGTCTATTGCAGCACTTGCAACATGTGCCTATTGCAGTTGGACTGCTGCGAAACAGAAAAGATTAAAGCCTGTGTTCCTTGCAGCTCTTCAGTTGCTCATCAAGTGTTCAATATCTATGTATACCTACCCTAGATCAGTGATTTAAACATGAAATGAAAATAAAATTAATTTTATAAACTAATAACCATATAAAATGGAATATTTTGTTTTCAATGGGCAAGTTGAATTGTCTCCATGCAAAGACAGAGATTATTACAGTTAACCACAATATATCAAATCACAATGAACAAATGATCTTGGGGTACCTATCCCCATGAGATGTATGTAGAACACGAATCCTGTGCCTAAATCTCAGAGATCATTGCAGAAGAGGGTGGAAAGATGATAAAAGACAGAAGAACAGAGATTTTGTTGTAAGATTTCCTCTTCTAGAAATATCAGAGAAGTTATACCTATGAAGTCATCAAAACAATTAACTGTGATTTGAATGAGGAAAACAGGACACCAATAGACATGCTACCATGGAAGGATAAAATCATGGGGCCTTCACCCTAACTGAAATTATAGGCAACAAAGAAACTCTGCTAGGGGGAGAAATAGTCCAGGAAAAAAGCCCCTAAAATTGCAACCCAATATAACCCATTGTTTGAAGGTTTTTAAACTTGTATTTGAGGTGTTTTGTGTTTTTACAAATAATGTACAACTTCAGAAACTATGCACAATGTTAGAAAAAGCTCTTCAGACTTTTGTGGGACCATATTCTATTTATAACTCATTAGCTTAAAAACCATTTGTTTCTACTTAGTTTGCAGATTAGCTTAGATATTGTCCTCAGAATGAGACCCTATTGTGTCTCCACTTGCTTTCTATGCAAAAAATAAGGATCCATACCACATAAATGACAAGTAGATAACTAGTTTCAATATGTGAACTTCAGTTTTGGAAACTCAAATTTATTGTCTTGGGCAGGAATACAGTGAGTCTATCCCTGAAGTTTATAATTACCAAGGAGGATATTTTTCTATAGTCTCCACAGAAAAATAATGAAAGGGGATTCATCCCCTTTGGACTCTGTAACTGTTACTATTGCCTGTAGTTTCCTAACTGTGATGTCCGGGGTCACCATCCATATTACTGAGGAAAAAATATGCTAACTCATGTTAATACTTTGGGCAAATTATAAAACCAGTAGATCATCACGGAATTACAAAGGATTCTGGAATGCACTCATCTCATTTATGAGCACACGTTTAGATGATAATATTCATTTTGTGTACAATGATTTTAAGGGTCTTCCTACAATTATTAATAAAAATATGTTTGGATTTAATTTAATTACTTTCTAATTTTAGAGATAGTCCTTAAGGGTAATTTATTGTAATTGAATATGAGAGAGAGATTAAATTAGCTACATATAATTCAGTCTTTGCTACCCCTAATCAAGCAGCTATTACTTTAATGGGTGCCTGTATTCATCAGCAATTACACAGCATATTAACAATATTTTAACAGTCATTGTGAAATAGAGAGATACTTCAGGTTAAAACATTAAGTATTATAAATAAGTATTCTTAATAAAGATGACCGTAAAGCTACAACCTTATCATCACTGCACTAATTAAAAAAAACATTGATTATTAAACTAGTAATGTTTAGAAACATAAATGTTTTATGCCTAATAGTACTATCAAAATAATCATTTTGTATAAAATGCGTTTTGTATTCTTATAAAGAGTAGTATTATTATAATTGTGTATTGTTCTGATGCTAAAAGCTTTTGAGACTGTGTCCCTTTTATAGCCTAGGCTAGACCTAAACTTAATATGTAACCCAGGCTGTTCTTGAATTTGCATCTTCTTCCTTCATCCTC
This sequence comes from Ellobius talpinus, assembly GCA_001685095.1. Lineage (NCBI taxonomy): Eukaryota > Metazoa > Chordata > Mammalia > Rodentia > Cricetidae > Ellobius > Ellobius talpinus. Next base: position 8,341 of record LOJH01018993.1, on the reverse strand, counting down.
TAGTGCTTGAATAACCGGTATGGAACACCACATTCAGCAATGAAATTATCCTTAAGAACTGTAATCATATTTTAATAGTAGAGTCTAGTGATACAGGTAACACAAGGTTAACCTAAATGGGGCTGCCTTTCCTGCCCCTTGTCAGTAGTATAAGTCAGACACATCTTCTGCCCCTTGGCAAATTTTGTACCTTGGGGGTCCAACTCACAGTTTATCTGACCTCCTGTTGTCTCCTGTGCTATATATAAAGAAATGAAGGACTGCTTTGAGTAGCTTGTGTATGTTAATGACTCTTGCACAGTGAGCATTCCTCCTGAACATGTATCGTTTCACTCTGAAATTGATGTTTATATAAATTATTAGCAAAGGATCTTCACAGATTTTTGCAATTTCAAAATATAATTTAAAAATTTCCATTTATTTTGCTTCTTTCCAAACTGGTGCTTCTGCACTCTACAAATAGTACACAATAATAGTACAGCAAAGTTCCCAACCAGAAAGCAAAATCATTAACTATTTCATATCCACTGTAGAGGAAAGGACATGGAGTACTCTCGATTTCATGTTATTATTGACTTGTAATATTAAATACATCACAATTGCAGTTTTTGTTTCAGACAAGGAAAAAAGAATCCCATCTTCATTTTAATTCTAGTTTTCCAATCGCAGTTAATGACTGCATGTTTCAGCCAATCTTAAAAAGTTTAATAATATGTAATGCACTCTATTACTGGTTAAAACCTACTAAATTTTGCGCCTAAAATAAATGAAAATAATATATAAAATACTTTAAAAAGTTGTGGATAAAACTATACCTCATTTGTTTATGTAAGAGTGTTATGAATGGAAATTCTGCTGTGGGTTTTTGTTATTGTTTTTGTTGTTGTTGTTCTGTTTTGTTTTTTTTTCGGGCGATCAGTGAATTCCTGGTAAGCAGAATTGCTGAACACACTATCTCTCTAGAGGTCAGGGATCAACTAGCTGTCGGTCTTAGAGATGTCCTCAAAGGTAGCCTTCACAAAACTTCCCTGGGTCTCTGTGCAGACTTTGTCTGATATGCAGTAGTAATCAATACTGGCCATCAGCAACAGCTTCTTGTACACAGGATCAGGGAGGATGCCAGTGCCTCTGGGTGTGGCGATGACTCACACCATCAGAGTACCACAGTGGTCTATCATCTTTCATAGAATGGTGTGGGGCTTGTCAATCTTGTACCCGAAGTAGTTTTTCTTCACAGGGATGATGGAAATCTTGGTCAAGTTGATGGCCCCTGGAATGGCACTGTCTTCCTCCTCAGAGCACTTAGCACCAAGATCAGCATGGCCATTGTAGTCCACATTAGTTACAAAGGCCTTGAGACAGATCCTCTGGCTTTTTCACTGGCATGATGTTTATGATCTCGTCTCTCAGAGATACACCCAGAAAAAAAAGTCAATAATCTTGAAATACTTTATAGGCAGGGAGAACAGGTTGATCTCCTCCACAAACTTGATTTTCTTGTCCTTGACCACTTTGGGGATGGGGAGTTCACTCCTTGCTTTTGGCTTTACTTCCATTGCCCCATGGCTTTTACCACAACTGCAGTCCCTAAGACTGAAGCAGGATCATGCAGAATCATCTTTGTTTCCACTATGGCTTACTATCTGGTCTCTCCTGTTACAACAGCATGATCCTGTTTTCTGTTTTCTGAAAGAAGAAACTCTATAGCGTCTTTGCCACTTAATGTTGAATAACGATATATATATATATATATATATTACAAGTTCTTTGTGAATATTTGTGGTTTAAAGTTCTGTGCATTTATGGGATTCCTGTCTGTGTGAACTTGTGTACAATTGTCTCTGTGTCTGTGCATTTGTCTAGTGTTTTTTGTTTTGTTCCCTTTTTCTCTTTTCTTGTTTTTTCCCATTCCAATTTTCTATCCTTTTTCAAATATTATTTTTTTTATCATTATTCATTAGACACCTGTTTGTTTTCTAAGAAAAGATGGAAAGGGAAATTGAATAGGAGGGGAGGAGAAGGGGAAATGGAAGCCATAGGGGAAGGGGAAAACATCCTCAGAATATATTGTATGAAAGAAATCTTTAATAAAATATAAAGAAATAAAAAGGAGTATTCTTTATGATCACCATGGTTGCAAAGCCCTTTGACACTCAAACTGTTGCTACAATCCAATCATTTGTATGGAATAATTATTGATTGTTTAACTATATACAACAATGTGAAGTGAAAATTTGATGATGCGATTTTTTACATTTATTTGCCTAGATTCTCTAAACTCTTCTTTCAAAGAATTGTATGTTTATTAAAGAACCTACTTAATAGCAATACTCTAGCAATGATGTGTATGTCAATAATACAAAGTGGATCAATAATCTGTTCATCATGTGTTACAGAAGCCTATACTTCTTTAAAACAATCGATGGCAGTATTAAAAGAGGTTAACATGATATGTTTTCAAGTACAGAGATATCAAGAAAGAAAACACTCACCAAAAATGTTCCATTTTTTCACCACCTTCAAAAGCCATATAGATTTCAACAACACAATAGAAAAACACCAACTTCCTCAACAAATCAAGCTGTGAGTAAAGTCACTTTTCTTTGCCATAATTTCACCAAATCTCTTTTCATCTTCTTGTTTCTCAGACTGTAGATCGGTGGATTCGGCAGAGGAGAAAGCAGTGTATAAGCAAATGACATCTGCTTCTAGGTGTCTGGTCAGTACCTGGATTTGAGTATGTTATATTGGCTGTGCAATAGAAGAGGGTGACAGTTGTGAGATGAGAGGTACACGTGGAAAAAGCCTTCGCCTCCCTGTGGTGGATGGCATCCTCAGGATAGCAAAGAGAATTTGAGTATAAGACAAGAGTATCAAGACAAAGGGTACCATGATAATCAAAATGGTCCCTGTGAAGGCATAAATTTTAAACAGGAACATGGCTGCACATGCAAGTTCCAGCGCCGAAGGAGTCTCACAGAAAAGTGGTTAATTTTCCTGTGACCACAGTAGATCAGCCATGTGGTCTGCACAGTTGCTACCATGATCTCTGATTTCCATGAGAATATCACTAGTTTCACGAAGACCCTTTTGATTATAATCACGAGGTCAGACAGAGGATGGCAGATTTCAGCAAATCAGTCATAAGTCATTGCCCCCAGGAGAAAACACTCAGTCCTACCAAAGAGAAGAATGAAATACATCTGTGGGGAAAACAACCAAAGGAAACGGTCGCTTTCTCAGTAGTCAGGCCCATCAGCAATTCAGATGTGGTGGCTACACTGAAACTCATTTCTACTGTTGATAAATTCCACAGGAACAAGTACATGGCATGTGCAGACTCTGGTCCAGAAAGATAATGGTGATAATAAGGGCAATTGGAGCAAACTGTGGGGCCATTGGCAGTGAGACCAGTATTTACCACAGTGCTTATTCTGGCTTTTTGGAACCCATTCTCTCTGGAGCAATACTTTGCCCAGCCTAGATATATTGGGGAGGGCTTTGGTCCCGCCTCAAAAGCAATGTGATAGAACTTGTTGACTCTCCATGGGAAGCCTTACCCTCTACTAGGAGTGGATAGTGGGTGGGAGAGGTGGGGGGCAAGGGGGGAGCAGGATGAGGGAAGAGTGAGAAATGGAATTGGCATGTAAATCAAGAAAAGATAGCTTTTTTAATAAATTAAAATAAAATAAATATAAGTAAAATAAATAACACCTATGGAGGGAACAACTAGAATCTTGAAATTTATGTTTACTTTAAATTATATTCAGTTTTTCCAGTACTGTATATCTTGCAATAGAAAACTGACAGTATTTTATATATTTCAGAATACATTTTTCATCCAGAATTCTTCATTTCTTCTTTTATATTTGAATGATTGATTATTGCAAGTGTGTAGCTACTCTTCAAATTGACAATTGACATTTTTGTGATGACAGTCTCTTTTATTATAGTCTGACAGAATTCCTGGGGCAAATGCTGGCTGGAACTTAGATCATGACTTCTTTCTTATATTTTATGCCCCTAAGAACAATACAGAGCTCCGCTACTGCAACAAGAAGGTAGATTGACAGCTCTGTGGCCGATTTCATCCTCTTTACCTTTTCTGCCTTTTCTGAATCCAAGGGCAAATGTTTGGGGCTTACTTGGTTATTTATTGATATTCTAAACTCTTCATATAAGTCAGCTAAGACCTATAGGTTATTATTTATTTGAGTATATTATTTTGTTTTTAAGGAATTGATTTTGTTAGGAAATTTCAGACATATCTTCTTAAGAAGCAAATTTGAGATGGATTTTTGGAAAAGAATATGTCATAGTCTGGATATGTTGTTACATAAGGTATCCTGTGTGACAACTAAATAGGACTCACCTATGAGAGCACAGTGTGATGACTTCTTCACATAATTTATGAGACAAGACTTGTTGGTTTCAAGAGAACTCTTTTCTTATACTTTGTAAAGTACTCATGAGGTTTCTTTCCAAAAAGGATATGAATTTCCCTTGATTTCAGAACACTTGTATTTGTGTTTTCATTGCTACTATTGGTATTGATTTCTGCCTAGAAAATAGGAATGCCTAGCGTAGACCATGGTCAAAGGTCCAGGATAAAGAAAAAGAAATGCTGATTGACTTTTCAAGGAGGGCCAAAGAATATCTGTTCGTCTCTGATAAGACTTTGTCAAAGGAGCAAAAGGATTCCAACCAAAACTGGTTAAGGAAAACATTAGGTTTACTGAGATTTCTTAAAAATACATGAACAATGAGTCACTTACAGAAGCATAGATAATGTAAAAACAACTTCACTGAGAAGTGTATTGCAAATTGGATGGATTTCTGAGAACTGTTTCCCTGGATTTTCCTATATGACTTGCAAGCAGTTCATCATTAAGTTTGAGTTCTAAGTGTTGGACATTTTGCTGAACATCTCAGTGTTTAGAATCTTCCTCCTCCCTCCAGGTTAAAATTCGGAGAAAATTACAACAGAGTATACAGTGAAATTTTTCAAAAAGCAAAAATAATTGAGAAAAGGACATTGACATCTTTTGTCACAAACATTTAGTGTTACTAACAACTCTGTATCCTGCTGTTATAGAGCAGAAAAAAATCATTATAAAATTGGACTCTAATTTGCTCTGTACATATAATTAATACTTTGTAAAGTCCTTCAGAATTCAAAGTTCATTAGAATTATGTAGCCTATTTCATTAGTCTAATTATGAATATGAACTTTATTTTAGCAATGTTTGCCTGTTTCAAAGCCCTTGCTCTTCTATAACATTCAGAAATATAACAAGATATAGTCAGTGTGGCTGAAAGTGTATATTAGATTTATAGCTTTGTGTTTAGAGCCTAAAACTATAACATATTGTAAAAAACTTAAATTTATCATTAAGTACAGTACATAACTTTAAAAGATTTATTAAAACTAGACATCATTTTAGAAACTTTTCAGAATAATCGTGATTCACATGTTATTAGAGTCGTTTCACTGAGAGATATATTATAATTCTTGCTTATAATACTATTATGAATACCAGCTTTGTGTTGAAATCTACTTTATTAGGTGATCTGTGACTTTGGATTGGAAATTCTAATATGATAGGCTTTAAATTAAGGTTCAAAAACATGATGTTTTGTTAAGTGGACTTGTAAATTTTGGAGGGTCTAAGATAGAAATCTTCAGGCTACAGGCTTCATAACTGCAGAGAGAACTTTGTTAGGTCCGTGTAAAATGAGTGAACATAGCATCTATAAAATGCTGTGCAGACAGCTGCCAAGCAGAGAAAATGCTTTGGAGATAACTGCCTTAGGAGCTCTGGAGCACACAGGCTGAAGGGTAATTTTCATTCAAAGAATGTAGCTTTCCTGATTTTAAGAAGATAACTTACCAGACTACTAAGAGGTAACTACATGGTAAAGAAGCTAATTGGTATTTTTCAAATATATTTTCTGACTGGGTTAGCAATGAAGGTTGAGATGGAACTAATTTACTTTTCTTAGAGTTTGTGTGTATTAGATATCAAATATAAAAGTATAAGATAGCAGCCTAAATATAATAGTAAACTAATCCACATATTAGCAAAACTACCTGTGACAAATATGTAGATGTCTTTACAGATAACAAACTAATGATTATATCTGAGCCTTAATAAATTCAATGCCAAGGAAGGAAAGAATTTGAATAGTAAGCATTTCAAGGGGCACATATGCAGGAGTTCTTGCTATGTCTCAATAGCTCTTCTGTTTTCCTCATAATGGATCCTCTATTTTATGAATAGCTGCAAATTCAGAGAGGATCTCACATGCCACAAGGTATCTTAATTATATAGCTCAGTTCGCACATGTAATTGACAGGAGAAATGCTAAGTAAAATGTATCCTTCCTTCATTTATTTTTTGCCCTGATAACTTAAACAAGTACACAAAGATTAATCATCCAACACTTCTCATAGTGCCTGAAGTGGAGACTTCAAAACTGAATGATGTAAACAATGTCTCCAAACTTCCTTCTAACCCTTATCATTCTAGTTCGCTCTGCAACACAAGACATGTCTACCTTTTAAATTCATGGTCGTTTTTAAGATTATAGCCCTAAAGAATGCAGAATTAGATACATTACATTCTACTTATTCATTATTCTCAATATGGAACTTTAAGCTTCTGAACATTGACTAGAGAAAGTTGATAAACTTTTCTGTCATACTGCCAACTAATGGGGTCTTGACCTTTGACCACAGTATCACAAATCCTGTTTTATTCACCATTCTGAACATTCCATTCAAAAAGCAACTACACAAATTACAAAACAGAAATCCATGTGTGGTGCTTTTGAGACTATGGATGAAATGCTGCTAAAAGTCTTGAATAGTTTCATCATCTGTAACTTTGGGAGAGCGGAACATTTCTTGTTGCATGTTTATGCATGGAACCAATTACTAACCTTTTTACTAATATGAAAAGACTTATTTTGTGGAGATATACTTCCAAGTTATCTCTTCTTCATAAAATTCTCAATATTATATATATTACTCTTTCTAGAAACTCATTGTGATCTAACACCCTCGTAAATCTAAACTATCTGAAATTAAAATATGAATAAAATACATAAGATTTAGGGATCATAATTGCTACACCTAGCAAAATTAAACAATCAGATTCAGAATATATGCATTAACATGGAATTGCTCAAAATATTTTAATACAAATACAATTTATAATAAAGTGTATATTTAATGTACATACAAATGAACTCATTGTACACATGATATTTTGCAAAATTCCAACAAAAATATGACAATGTTTATCTGCAGCATTGTATACTATATAGCAATGGTAGCTTTCTCTCATGGTTATATGTTTAGTCCCTTAGGTGTTACAACTGGGTATTACTATTAAACATAACAATATACTGAAATTCAAATTTTGAGTATGCTTTCATACCACCATAAATTTATAAAACGCTATGTCAAATGTTTATATGTCAGAGGTTTGAAAGTGTTGATAAGGAAAAAGTGAAAGTAACAGAAAATTAAAAGAACATGTCCTTTAATGAGGTAGGTATTTTATATTTTGAATATTTAAGTAATTTCATTCCAAAGTACCACAGCTATGGCCAAGAATCTTTTTTTCTGTACTGTTGGTTTTATCTAAATCTCAGTCATTTGATTTTACCAGTAAAGACTTGGGAGCCAGATGCTGGTGGGAAAACCTGCTGGCTCAGAGAAGCACTCTCCACTGTGGACTTCCCAAAAAGAGCCTTTATTCTAAGCTGTTTCAAACAAAATTCCTCAAATTGAATATCGCTTCCTCTACTACCTGTACATCTCTGTATCCATCCTCACGATTTCCTCTTATAATCTTAGGTTGATTCCTGTCAGCTGCTTGCTTCCTCTGCCTCTTGACCTAGGGTTGACTTTACTTAATCCTGTTTGCAATATTCCAGGATAAAGCTCTTTAACTAAAGTGTGTGATAAAGCTGAGTTCACACCACAGCGAAAAAGAGATTTCTTTAATAAATATCACAATCTCAGGTTTCACAGTGTGATCACATACCCTGTAACATTTCCTTGTTTTTGTCTAATTAAAACGGAAAGGTTTTACCTGTACTCCACAAAAATTGGAAAACTTAAAGGAAATGGACAACTTTTTGGATAAATATCACTTACCAAAATTAAATCAAGACCAGATAAACAAATGAAACAGGCCTATAACTGCTGAAGAAATAGAAACAGTCATCAAAATCTCCAAACCATAAACAGCCCAGAACCAGATGATTTCAGCTCAGAATTTTACAAGATTTTCAAAAAGAACTAATACCAATACTCCTCAAATTGTTTCAC
>LOJH01018992.1:0-11054 GCA_001685095.1 Ellobius talpinus | reverse complement strand
GAGAGAGAGAGAGAGAGAGAGAGAGAGAGAGAGAGAGAGAGAGAGAGATTTCCATTTTCAATTATATATATGTGAAGTGTCTGTGTATGGGAACCTGAACTCATGAGCCCAAAGAGGGTATAAGATCCCCTGGATCTGGAGTAATAGGTGGTTACAAGTCACCTAATGTTGGTGCTGGGAACTAAACTTGGGTCCTCTATAAGAGCATTGAGTGTTCTTTCCTGCTGAGAGATTTCTGCAGGCTCTCCGTGACATTATTTGTAAAAATAGAAAAATAGTACTGTCTTAGTCAGTGTTCTATTGCTGTGAAGAGACACCATGGCCATGGCAACTCTTAAACTCTTATAAAAGAAATCATTTAATTGGGTCAAGCTCACAGTTTCAGAGGGTTAGTCCATTATCAAATGGGGCAGAGCAGCATGACAGTATGCAGGCACACATGGTACTGGACAGGTAACCGAGAGTTCTAGTCTGGCTCCACAGACAGCAGGAAGAGGGAGACACTGGCCTGGTTTGAGCATATGGAACCCCAAAGGCCACACCCAGTGACACACTTCCTCAAGACCACACCTTCCCCAACAAGGCCACACTCCCTAATCCCTGTCAAATAGCTCCACTCTCTAATGATGACACATTTAAATATATGAACTATGGGGATCATTCCTGTTCAAACCACCACAAGTAGTAAAATTCATACACATATTGAATACCATAATTATTTTTAAATATAAGGTTGGGAGCATCACTTTTTCTGATTTAAAATTATATGGTACTTTGGTGAAAAAAATTAAAATAGACACATAGATGTGCAGAATAGAACAGAGAGTCTAAAAACAAATCTGAACCCACACAGTGAACTACTGTTTATAAGAGGCCCCAAAGAGACTTCATGGAGGAAGAACAGGGCCAATATGTGGGACTGGGCAAACTGGATACTCACACACAAAAAAGGCAAATGGATTATATACGAGGGAAAACACAAAATGGATTAAAAGATTGAACTATTAAACCTAACCCTCTCCCCAAAGAAACTGCTATGAAATAACATAGCAGAAATTCCATGATATGAGCCTTGAAACTTTCGGGTGGGGGATGGGGGAGAGTAATGCCCAAATCTCAGTCAATGAAAGCTAAACTAGGAAAATGGGGCCATAGCAGACTAAGAAGCTGTTGTGCAGCAAAAGAAACATCACAAAGAAAAGACAATGTACAGACTTGTTGAAAATACTTACAAAGTACATATCTCAGAAGGGGTTAATTACCCACATCTTATAAAGAAATCTTATAATTAAACAGTAAAAAAATTAAAATTAAAATTTATTTGATCAATAAAAAAGAAACCTAAAAAGAGAATAGATGAGAAAGTGTTCAACATCACTAATCACCAGGCATGTGGAAACAGCCATTAGAGTGGCTACTCTAACAACTATAAGCACATACATGCATTGACAGACAATGAAGAGAGCAGAAATATAGATTTGTACAGCCATCATGGGAAATAGTACAGGTATTCCTAAAGAAAATAGAAATAAAATAGCCACATGGCACAGACACTCCTCCTCTTTATTAGATAACCCAACACTGAAATCCTCGGCAATAGCCAAGATGTAAACACAGCCTTAATATTCATCCAGAGTTGAATGGGTATGGAGAATGTGGTCCAGGTATATAATGGAGTAATATTTGGTCTTAAACATGAAGGACATCTTTCAATCTGCCACAATTTAGAAGACATTTTGCAATGTGAGATAAGCCAGAGACAGAAAGAAAAATATTGCATGAACTTATGCATAGGTGAAGTCTAAAGAAGAAACAGAAACAGGGGCACTTATTTAGAGAGGGATTAGGGATATTGCACAGTCCTGGTGTGCTTGTCCTAAATAGGACATTTATACCACCCACTTTAAGGCTCAGGGAACATTTTAGTAGAGCAAGGTGGGGAGAGTGTAAGAGTCAGAACATAGGAGAAGCACTGTGAAATGCTCTTCTGGTCATGGCACAGCCAACACAGCCAAGATCTAATGGTGACAGCTGTGCCTACTATGGACCTATACAAGACTGGCCTCGTCAACTGCCAATCATGGATTGGCCCAATTCCTCCCTGATTAACTACTGGCTATCAGCGAATTCTAAGGTGGGAGCAGATACTGTCTTCACTTGTGTACCCACTTACAAACCCACCACGCTCCAAAAGAGAGTTCCAAATCCCTGGCTACTCAGATGACCTTAGGTAGGCTCAGTGGGTCACAAAACAGAACAAAGCAGACATGAATGTGGGAGAGGGATTTGTAAGGGTGGCAGAGAACATATGAGTGAGAGGGAGATACAAGAGTTGGGTGACAACCATCAGAATACCTTGGATAGATGCATGAAACTGTCAAGAATGAATTTAATAAAAGGCATAAAAACAAAAAGAGACGGCCTTAACCTTGCTACCAAGCCCAACAAGGGCAACTCCAGAGAAGGAAATCCCATGGTATCTCATTCATAAACATTGATGCACTGAGCAAAAGTTCTAAAGAAAATCAGCCAACCAAATCAAGAAATCCATTGAAACCAGAACACTTCGTGAAGGAATAAAGTTCCTTTCATCAAGGCAAGACTGACTTACATTGAAGAAAGCATCAACTTTATGTAATCACAGATTAATTGAGATAAACATATGCTTGACCCCACAGTGGAAGAAGAGGCAGCATTCCATGTGACATAACATATTCACGAATGAAGACATTATCTAGACATTAGGGCTCCTGGTGAATTATTGATACCATAGTGTAACTTAGCAAAATAGCAAATCTGATGGTGGTGGACTGGCATACACTGGCTTCACCTAGGTTTGTTTTCAAGTTCTAGGTCAGATTTAAGACTGTACATATTTGGACAACGAGGTTATTCTAGGCGTGTTCTCCTGGAGGCAGCAGAAGCAACAGAAAGGACAGTAGAAGCTTGGGGTCATTGCCTATAGCCAAAGCTTGGACCTGACATATAGTCGCTCCATGGGCACCATTTATCATTGAGTATCATCTCCAACTAAATTTAGTGTTGATGAAGTGGGGGAAGCTTGGCATGGCAAGAGCGAAGGGTTGCAAAGGCATAGTTACAGAACAGGTGAGAAGTTAGGGGTGGACCACAACGTATCCATTAGAAACTGAAGTGAACTCACTGTAAATGATGCAGGGGGATGATGAGAAGCCTGTGAAGAGCTACAGCAAATAGCATGAGAAATATGACATGATACGAGAATGGCTTATGCTTATGGTTCGGGAGAAAATAAAGGTGTCTCCACTGCCACTCAGGTTTTAAATTTACTTCTTTTAAATGTATATTTAAATATCTAAAAATAGACCATTCCCAAACTGGGCTTGTTAGTTCATGGAATCTCTCAGTTAGAATATAAGGCATTGTGACATTTTGTGCATATATCTATTACTTTGCTCATTATACCTCCACTCCCCTCCCCTGCCTCCTCAACCCTCTACTCCCATCCACTGGTCGGTCCACTGCTTCCTTTACCTCTCCCCTCTCCTCCCTGCCTCCTCTATCCCTCTACTCCCCACACCTCCTTTACTTCTCTAATCCCCTCCCCTGTCTCCTTGATCTCTCCCCTCCCCTGCCTCCTTTACCTCTCCCCTCCTCTGCCTCCTTTAGGTCTCCCCTCCCTGCCTCCTCTATCACTCTACTCCCCACATCTCCTTTACTTCTCTAATCACCTCCCCTGCTTCCTCGACCTCTCCCCTCCCCTGCCTCCTCGACCTCTCCCCTCCCCTGCCTCCTCGACCTCTCCCTTCCCTCTCCTGTCTCTGCCTTTCCCTTACTTGCTGGTCTCTTTTCTCCCTATGCATAATCTTGCCTTCTACTTTCATGCCACACACATCCCATTACCCTCATTATTAGTACTTTTGTTTAATTTTGATTGGACATCAGTGATGCTATTTAATCCTGTAAGAAAGCAGAAACAAAAGCATGGCAATGGGTAAAGGAGAAATAAAGATTTTAGAATTCTATATTTGAAAGCCCCAAAGAATGAACAGAGGTGTTGTTTGAATAAATAAGAAATTGTAGCAAATTTAATAAGAAAAGTCAATATACAAAATCATATACTTATAGTTTACATATTAGGAACAAATAAGTTCCTCAAAAATATATCTAATGTATACATTGAGAAATGGTCAAGATCTTTCATAGAAAAGTCTAAAACTTTATTAATTTCAAAGACATAGAAAGAAGGAGTATATGATCTTAGTGGATTGGGACATTTTGTATGTCAAACACATCATTACCCCCCAATTTGTCTATAAAGTCCATGTATCCCAAACAAAATCAAACAGGATTTGGGGTTAAACTTGAAACTTAGGGAGACATGGAGATATCTGACTCAGTAAATACTTATCTTGCAAGTGTGAGGACCTGAGCTTGGTCCCCAAATCTAGGTGTGATGGGGTGCACTTATAATCCTAATGCTGGGAAGACAGAAGAATCCTTGGGGCCCACTGGACAGGCAACCTAATCTACTTGGTGAGCTATAGGCCAGTGAGAGCGCCTGTTTGTTTGTTTGTTTGTTTTAAGGTAGATACTATCAGAGGAAATATCAGAGACTGTTTTCTACCTCATCCCCACACGGGTTAGTATCGAAGCGTATTGAGCTTGGACCTGGATAGCTGCCTGCAGGAAGAAGACCCTGAGGAGTGAAAGTAGCTGAGCTTCCTAACTATGTTCACCTAGAGGTCCAGTTAACAACTCTATAATCAGCTCTAAACAGCTCTATAATCCATATGGATCACTCTATAACAGCTCTGTGATCTGTATGGCATAGAGGCAGCAGGCTCCTCATGGTTAAGGGAAAATGGGGGTGGGGTAGAGAAAAGAGTTGAGAATAAATTTCCAGAGACTGTTCACAACAAATTATATGGAATCACGACTCATTTCAGTTGGAGTCGGAAGGGTGATTTAAGATAAGAAAGAAGCAATTCTTTTAAGTCTGAGGTTGTAGTTGGTACTGGGATGTCAGCAATAGGTCAGGGTGTTTGAGTTATCAGAGGCAGTTTTATAAATGCTCTCGAACGGGCATTGGGCATTGAACACTATGGAAGTAATGCTGGACAGCTTTCCATTAAACTTGACTGTTAACTAGGAATTGGGCTTTTGTGAGAGAAGACTCAAGTACTTATTTTGCTAAGTGGCTGATTCTCTGGCTGACACTGAAAACACGTAGTAGAATTAAAAGATGTTAATGTCCTATGGCTGCTACACCCATCAGCCTAGATGCCCATCAATGAGTGACTACATTGTGAAAACCTGGTATGGATACACAGTGTAATTTTATTCATCTGTAAAGAAAAGTGAAATTATGAAATCTGCAGGAAAATGGATGAATCTGGAACTTATCATTTTAATCAAGATCACCCATGATCAGAAAGACATATTCTCTCTCATATCTAGATATCAGCTTTAAAATATATGGATATATATTTATATACATGGATATATGTATGGGTATAGATCATGAAACTCAAAAGAGGACCATAAGAGAGGGAAAGAAATGCTAGGGAAAGCAACAGTGGTTTGTGGGAGGTGGAGGGGGGGAATAGGACACATTAGACATAAGAACAAGAGGCTACCAGGGATAAAAGGATAAAAGATGGACTGGAATAAAGGGAGAGGAGAAAGGAGAGAGGATTGACAAAAAGAAATTTTAATTAAAAATGGCATTCTGAAACCCCTCTATATGATAATTGCAAAATAAAATACATTTAAAAATAAAATAAAATATCTTGATCCTCAAGTCACCCTAGGTCAACCAATCAGAAGCCTTGGCGTTGAGGCAGGGAGCATGGGGGAGATTCTAAGGTTTTTCCATGGGACTACAAAGTGACCAGTGTGGAACTGTAGAATCCTGCAGTATCAGTGGATCATGACAGGCCAGTTACAAGAGTCCCCTCTAGGTAATTAAACCAGAATATGTGAGGATGGGGCCTGCAGATTCTTCACATTCTCCAGAGAACCAACCGTGGCCTGGAAACCTCTGGTTTTAGGCATTCCCACCTGACATTAGCCAACACTACCAATGCCTACTGGAGTTTTCCTATAACAGGAACTCAGTTCCAAGACAGCTAAAAGGCTCTTTGATTGATGCATGACAAATACCAAGAAAAAAAACCCAAAACTGTACAGTTGTTATTTAACACCTACAGAAGACAAAATTAAAAGAAAATATTGTCTTTAGGTGAAAAAATAACCCCACAAAAAATACATATTCCAGGTTTGGTTAATGGTGGGTGGTCCCAGTACCACTGAGTTCTTCAAAAGTCCCTTACCATAGTGAGGAAAGCTGATCAAGATGCAAAGCATGTCTCTACCTTTTCTGCAGACCCTCAAATACAGCCCAGTCATATGAACCGTATAACACCTCTCCTGTTCTCACAGCTTGGGGAATAGGAGAGGGCAAGGTGGTGATAGCAGGAGACAACATCACACCAAATATTATAATAGTCCTGCCAGCCCCGCCGTACCTGAGAAGTGGAGTTCACACCCACAACAGCGTGTAGCAAGTTCTGCATCTCTGGCACCTCCTTGGCAGGCATGTAACTCCTAAATGACTTAGCAAAATTGGGATCTCAGGAGGCCAGGACACTCTTCCATAGCTGGAAAGGGTAAGAGTCATCTGAGGACCCCATGGGCACAGTGACTTTGAGTGGTCTTTCCCCATCTGTCCTTTGAACAGATGCAAATCACTGCACAAGGAAGGAAAATTCGAGCCCTGGCTGCATATGTACCAAGGACCTCAGTGAAAAAAGCCTTTGTCTGAAATACATCCTCATGCTCCTGTATTATAAAGCTAATTTTATGGACTATGTCTCATGCTACATATATATATATAAAATCACCCTGTTTCCAGAAAGGCAAAGCAGTGACCTAGGGTCATATACCACCAAGGCCAGAGCTGAGAGCTGCAATGGAACCCTTCTTTCCAATCCATGCTCTCCCCTCTGGGTTACTGGAGCCCTTGACATTGCTAGGGTGTCTTGTGATCTGCAAAACACACTCTCTACTACTACTGAAGAAAATGTAAACAAAGTAAAAGCACCATGCCAAGTACACAGTAGGCACATACTACAGGAACACACATCTACCCCTTTTTATCTGTAGATTGCTTCCTCACAATTGTTTCCTAACCCTGAAACAAATCATAAAACCTTAACAATGGGGCATGATGACATCATGACTGGCCCACATCAGAGGCTCCCACCACAGACCCCTTGATCAAAATGCCAGAACATAGGACTGTGTCATTTATTACTTTGAGCTTCACAGGTCAAAGAGAGCAACGATGAATAATCATGTGCACGAGAAAGGGCCTTAGGAGAAGTCAGAGAGCTTGACCAGTCAGTTCTGGTCAAGTTTCTACAATGGTGCTCACATCTCCTTTCTATAGCTATTGCAGACTGATGCAAGGGTTAGACTACTGTTAGTCTGACCAGAGACTCAGAAATAGTTGTATTCTCCTAGTCATCATTGTATCAGTTCCTATTTATGGAGCTGTGACAGAATATCTGACAAATGAAAATTTAAGGAAAGAAGTGTTTGTTCTGGCTTACAGTTCAAAGGGATTCAGTCCACCATACTGAGGAAGTCATGGTGGCAAGAAGAGGCCACCTCATCACTGTACTGCAGTCAAGAAGCAGAGAAGGGCTAGGTTATAAAGCATGGAGACCCACCCACCCTCAGTGACCTACTTCCTCTAGAAAGGTTCCACCTCCTAAAGATTCCACACCTTTCCCAAACAGCATCGCCATCTGAGATCAAGTGTTTGAACACATAACCCCAAGAAGGACATTTCATATTCAAACCGCAGCATCCTTTTCTTCATTCTCCACTCTCCCTCCCCGTCCCTGAGAGTGTTGTACACACAAGTGCAATGGCAAAAGGCAAAGGAACTAACCGTTGATGAATAGTTTTGGGAGACTCTAACTCCTGAACCAAAATTCTGATTTTAAAAGCCTTACTGTGGCCTGTGGCTTCAACTCAAGGCTAAAATAGACAACTACCCTTTTTCTGTCCCTATGCCTATCTACTCAGATGTAAACTATGGGGAACTGAGCATCTCATGAGCCTATAAAGAAGGAGAAAGAAGGCAAGTATAGAATCACTCACCTAGCCAGGCACAGGGAGATAAAGGAAAGAGAGACAGCTTAGGTGGGGCTGGGCACTGCCTGACCTCAGCCAATCAACTACTGGAAGGAGGGGCTTGAGAAAGCAAAAAAGAGGAAAATGCCTTCACCATTTAAAGCACAACAGCCCAAGAAATGTTCTGCACCATGATATAACCTAAAGGAAAAGCAAAATCTCAGTGGGCACAAAGTGTGGGGGGAGGGAGGGGAGATTAAGCCCACTGGCTGGGAAGATAAATGGGAGCGACCTTATCATACACAACACTTGAGTTCGTTTTTCCCTCTCCTTTCTTTCTTATGTTTGCAGATTCAGGAAGACTTAAGTTCTACCAAAAACAAGCAAATGAAAAACCCACCCATTATGCTTCTCAGTCTTCATTGTCAATATGATTAGGTTTAGATTCCCTCTAGAAATGCATTCCAACCTCATGCTTCTGCTGCCTTGCCGTCACCACCGTGACAGATTGTGCCCTCAAACTGTGAGCCAGAGCAAACCCTTTCTTCCTTAATAGGCTGCTTGTAAGCCATTTGGTGACAGCAACAAGCAAAGTAACTAGTAAGTCTGTCAATAGAATCACGGTCCTGTAACCCCTACATTGAGAAGTGAGTAGCCCCAGAGCAAGAACTCAGTGTCCACACTTTATTTCCTCTGTCGCTTCCAGGAGGAAGTTCCCCTTGGGTTTCTGGTGTCCACATGGAGAAGGCCACTCTCATTCCTTCAGGTATACTGAACTTGCTGTTGATGAGTGCTCAGGGAAGGCTTGCAGTCCTTCTTGGAAGAGCTTACCTGATCTTCCATCAGTCACCTGCAGGAAGCAGGACTCGGAGCCCTCTTACGATAGTTCAGAAGAAGGCTGTCTTTTGTCACCAGCCCCTTGTCGATCTTCTGTTAACCAGGCATTTCCTGTTGGATCCTCTTGCTCACATCCATAACATAGCTTCCTCAAATTCATTTTCCTTCCAGTCCTTGCTCTTTCCAGCCCCAGATTCTGTAAAACTGGATTCTGATCATGATGCCCACCTTGCTCAACATCCTTTGGTGACTGCCCATTGCCTATGGTTGAAATCAGTATCTAACATAGAATGCAGGGTGTTTTAATTACCAACTCCTTTATAATCTCATATCCTTCCTTAACATAATGGCTCTAGTGGTTCCTGGCATATGCATGCATGTTCTGTCCTGTCTTCCCTGAACCCTACCTGCTAGGTGTGTCAACTTACCTCTATAATTTAGGATAAGACAGTCTTTATGCTAGAGAAGGATGATAGGGTAAAAAAGAAGGTAGGGGAAGGGAGGGAGGAGAAGGGAAGTGGAAGTGAGAGAAGAAGAGAAGAATAGGGAAGAAGAGGAAAAGGAAGGCAATGAGGGGAAGAATAAATGGGGAAGTGGAGGTTGCTGTGGGAAGTCCTTCTGTCTATGTGGTGCTTTTACTGCTTAATGGATAAACCTATTTTGACCAGTGGCTTAGTAGAATAGAGCAAGGCAGGAATTCCAAGCAGGTAGAGGAGGAAAGAAGGCAGAGCTAGAGAGATGCCATGTAGCCCCAGCAGAAGATGGAGCCTTACCAGTAGGTTTGTCCACGTGGCAATACACAAATTAATAGAAATTGGTTTATTTAACATTTAAGAGATAGTCAGGAATATGCCTAAGCTATTGGCCAAGCAGTGTTGTAAGTAATACAGTTTCTGTGTGATTCTTTTGGGTCTGGGCAGCTGGGAAACAAACACGCAGTCTCTCCCTACAGAAAATGACTGAATTATTGGAGGCTAGGAATTACGAGACGCCTGCAGATTAGGTCTGCTGAAAAATCTTTAGGCTGTGTGGCTAGGTGACAGCAAGATGTAAAGTATGAGCTGGAGGTGCCTAAAAAGAAACCCTATTCCCCCATTCAGACAGGCTGCCCTGTCCTGCTTCCTTCCCAGGATACCTGATAGGGATTAGCCACTGTTTCTTCCCGGATGCTTGTCCCAAGGACTCTCCATGCCCCGCTCCCAAATGCATGACATCGAGCAGGCTAAGCTGTGCCATCTGTCTCCTCTGACCCAATCCTCCATGCTCAAGTAGGCCTGGCTGCCTCAAGAGATAATGGGACATGTGTCAGTGAATTGAGGCGAAAGAACAGAGTAGATTGTAACACCTACAAATATTATATTATGAAAACCAGACAAGAGCTAACCATTAAAGAGGAGGAGGGGTATTCCTAGGCTATGGAGATGGCTCAGTTGGAAAATGCTTGTCTTGTAAGCATGAAGACCTGAGTTCAATCCCAGCACCCAAATTAAAACAAAACAACAGCAACAACAAAACTTGTGCCTGGTACCATTCACTTGCAATCCCAGCACAGGGAAGGTGGAGTCAGAAGGACTTCTGGACTCACTGACCAGCCAGACTAGCTGAGTCAGTGAGGTCCAGATTCAGTGAGACTTTCATTTCAAAAGATAAGGTGAAGAGAAATTGATGATGGCATCTAATATCAACCTCTAGTTTTTACATGTATGCACAACAAGCACACTCACACAAACACATTGTAAATACATGCAAATACAGTTTTCAGTAAAATGGCATTCCTCCAATAATGAGTACATCTTCCTCTTTGGATATTTGAGTGCCATGTTTGAGACTGGACTTTGAACAACCTTTTGCAAAGTGACCAATCACAATCAATTGCTTATTGTCTTTTGTTCTGCATGCTTCTCTGTCTCACGTTTGTCTGTTTCTTCAGTTCTATTTTCAGACAAAGAGCGTTTAAGTAAAAAATTTTTGAAAGAAAAAGAACTCTCCTGAATGTATTCATGGCTATTTTATTTAGCATGTATTTTGTGTACACATTTAATATTCTCTCCAGGGCACATTGAGCAAAGAAGCAAGAAGAGGAAGGCAGACTG
>LOJH01018991.1:17822-29523 GCA_001685095.1 Ellobius talpinus | reverse complement strand
AACCACATGGTGGCCCACAACCATCTGTAATGAGGTCTGGTGCCCTCTTCTGGTTAACTGTATATATAATATTAATTAATTAATTAAAAAAAGATGGCTCAGTTGTTAAGAACACTGGCCGATCTTCCAAAGGACCCAGGTTCAATTCCCAGCGCCCACACGGCAGCTCACAACTGTTACTTCAGTTCCAGGGGATCTGATACCTTCACACCACCAATGCACATAAAATAAAGTTGTTGCACATAAATAAATAAAAACTTAAGATATGTTTCCACAAGGGGCCAGCAGCATCCCAGTAAAGCTCAGGTTGGGACAGCAGTGCTGCTATTGTCATTACTATCACCATTTTCTTTTTTAAAAAATAACTATTTCAAGCAGGGTGGTGATGGCACATGCCAGAACTCAGGAGGCAGAGCAGATGATTCCCTGAGTTCAAGGCCAGCCTGCTCTACAGAGCGAGTTCCAGGATAGCCAGGGACATACAGAGAAACCCTGCCTCAGAAAACCAAAAAAACAAAACAAAACCAAAACTGTTTTAACACCAAAACTGCCGTTCCGCTGTAGGGTCCAGGAGAACACACCTGCGTTAGTCACAGACTGTTGAACCAAACACTGACACGCGGGGGAGGGCGGAATGAGAAAGGGCTGGACAGTTAGGGAGAATTCCCACAGGAAGCAGGGGGCTGCCCTTCAGACATGAGAGTGCCTGACAAAATAAGAGTGTATGCTGGGAAGAGAGGGTGTTCCAGGGAGCAGACAAGCTTAACTAAGCCCTGGAGACAGAAGGGTGCCCTACAGGCCTGGGGAGGGGGAGGGGGCTCCTGGTGTAAGGCGCAAGGCCGACAGGGGAGGGGAAGAGCTCCAGTGGCCCTGACTTAACTGGGGCGATGAATGCAGCAGAGTCCTTCTAGGGTAGGATTCTGCCCCAGGACCTCTTTGCCCCACGTACATTGCATCCCATTCCATGCTCCTAGGCTCCGCAGGGGCTACCGACACTCACTCCCACCTAGCCCCCCTACCCGGCTCAGAGAAATCAGGTGGCTGTTCCCGCCTCTCTTTATTTATTCCTTTACCCCCCCTCTTTTTTTTCCAGGAGACGATAATTATTCAGATCAGCCTGGTGATTTACTCGGCAATCAGAGCCGCTCGATGCGGTGGCCGCGGAGCCGAGACAGACGAGCATCGCCAAGGAGGATGAGACCGGGGGCTCAGCCCCCTCCCTCCCGCTCGCTCGCCCGGTCTTTGTTCTCTTCGAGGTCTGCACCCGCGCTGCTGGCCCACAGTGGAGGCGCCAGCCTCACGGACACAGCGACCTCGGGAGCTGAGAGCAACTGTACACAGGCTTGCTCCTCAGGGAGGGGCATATGGGGGCACGTGTTGGATGTGCGTGTTTGTGTGTATAAGAGGAAGGCGATGGAGTATACCAGTGGGAACATCGCTGTCAGGTGTGCAATTGGGATGTGTGCACCTGTTTACCTACCAGGGCCTTGGCACAGGTGTTACTGCAGGCTTGCTTAAAAGTGTGATGGGCAGGTAACCAAGTGGATTTGAGACACACATAGAAGAGAGGACGACGGTTGAGGCTCCGGTGAGGCAACCGTCTGAGAGACCCATAGATAGGACAAGGCAAGGTTCTAGCTTATTCTCTCTGACCGCTTGTGCTGGAGCAGGCCGGGCCCAGGGGTGATGATCTCAGAGCCTAGGTCAGTGGTGGGACCCAGTGGTCACGTGACAGAGGTGCGGCTGTGTTCAAAGACGGGCGTACACGCGTGTTCAAAGGTGCCGGTGCATTTGTGTCCGCAGACCTTCGCCTCTTCCTGCCTGCGGGCGGGCGCGGTGACGATGACCTCATTACCGCCTCCGCAAGGCCCCTTGAAATCCCTGCGCCTCCGCATTTGGCTACTCTAAAGTGATGGGAACGGCCTGCGCTTCCTGATCAATCGCTTAAAATTCAGGGTCGGCTCGCTCGCGCTAGAGGGCTGCCTGCCAGCCCCGCGCAGTGCGCTCTGCCGCCTCCCCCCACTCCCTTGCTTTGGGGTGGTGGAGGGAGTCGCGATGCCGTCGTATTGGAAAACATCCCCGCGCTGGCTGGGGGGCCCGGTGGGGCCAGCGCTGGAAGCCGTTCCACTCGAGCAGATGGCTGTGAAACTTTGGCGGCGAGATAAATTGGGTCTGACGGCGTGAGGCCGGCTCACAGATGGGCGGGATTCTCACGCCGGCCCCCACGTCCGGCCCGGCTGCAGGCAGGGGCCGGCGCCGCGCAGAGCCCCCCTTAGGTACTGGTCCCCCCAACTTAGAGCTCCCGGGAGCCACCCACCCTCCTGGGGCCTCCCTCGGTCGAGGGCGCCCTCCATCACCTTCCTTCCGGCCCCAGAGCTCCCGAGAGACGAGCCAGAGGGAGGGGCGCCCCCAACGACCGCCCAGTCACCTCCGCCAAGCTGGCAGCTGGGCTTTTCCCCTCCTCTGCCATCCGCAGAGGCCTGAAGCGTGAAGGTTAACAGCTGGGGGGGAGGCTGCGTCTCCCTCTCTCACCCCCTCTTTGCTGCAGCCCCGCCCATCTGCCAGCCCTGGGGATGTCGTAAACAGGGCTGCGAGGTGTGTGTGCGGAGGGGGGCTGAAAGGAGGGTTAGCGAGGAAGCCAGACAAAGAAAGCGAAAATGTGCGAGAGGCGACGAGAGACCAAAGCATAGACCAAGGGACCTAAACAGGCAGAGAAACAGAGACGGAAGGTTAGACACAGAGACACCCACAGAGAGAAAGGATGTAAGAACCTCGGAGCTAGACAGAAACACATGATTGGAAATGGAAGGAGGGGAAGGATGGAGCAAGGTGTAAGGTGCACCGGCCTCGAGGTTTGGACGACCCTGGAGGATGGGGATGTGCAGAGGCTGGGGAACAGGGCAGGACCCTGAGCTACTCCAACTCTACCCGGAGCATGGGAGTTGCCACTGTCCGTGGCCGCGCCCTAGATCTCCGCGTCATTTCCCCCGCCTCGGTTTCCCCTGGAGTACCGGGGTATGGGAACACTGCACAACTGTCGCTCGGCTGCAAAGCCCTCCCTGTCGAGCTGCCTCGTCCGCGCATCAGTCCAGCGGGCAGATATCGATCCTGTCCAGCCAAGCTCGATACCCGCGGCCTGCAGCCTGCTGTGCTACAAAGAAGGAAGGGCTAGCTCTTCAGGACGCCTCCGCGGAGAGTCTGTGCCAGAATGAACCCCGGAGGACCAGGGTCAGAGCGGAGAACTGGCTCCTGCAGGTCTCTGTACAGTGCCACTAGGCAGGCCAGGCAGTCTGAGGCAGGAGCATGGCCTGGGTGACCTCGGGCCCAGCCTCCTACAGGACGCGCGAAGCCAAAAGGGGGAAAAAAATATTCATGGAGTTGATAAAGTTGAAGTTTTGTAAAGGGCGTGAAGGAAACAGCCAATCAGCAGGCCGTTATTTACATGGACTCTCGGATTGGCTCTTATGGCGCCTCTTTAGAATATTGCTTTGAAATCTTAAGAAAAACGTAAGTCCCACCCATGAGGAAGGAAGGAGGTTCTAACAAACCCCTCCAAATTTCATGCAAGGTTCCCCCTGGGAGAACTCCCCCAGACAAGTTCTGAGGGGAGGTGGAAAGAGGAATGAATGCTTAGATTAGCCCAACCCACAGACAGCGACAGCTAACTGAGATCCAAAGCAACAGAGGAGCAGCTTGGCTGTAACCCAGCAGACAGGTTGCACCCAGCACTCTTCTACCTACGTACATGGGGTGGGGGGTGGTCAGACATGTTGGGAAGAGGGGCTTGGTTCTGGCAGTCTGTTAAAAGTCATCCAATATCATGAAAGGGACTGACACAATGAGCTCCAGAACACTGCAAGTTTGCAAACGATAGTTTCAGAGGTAGGCTGGTTGTTCCCTCGCTTACCCTCCGGCCAGTCCGACCTGGAGATCTGTTTCCCCCCACAAACCAGTCAGGCAGACATGAATACGTGGGGGGTAGTGGGGGTGAGTGTGTGCGAGTGTGTGCAGTGACAGACTAAAGCCTCCCGAGCCTATAAAAGGGTGTCTTGATCAATCCATCCCAGGAGTCTCCTGCATCCATGCAGACTGCCCTGTTCAGCAGACCCTGAGACTCCCTCAGGAAGAGGGAGAAACTGGGATATTGGCAGCTAAGCATGGAGAGTCTGTTTCCATCAGGACCTTCCCACCCTCCCCTTACTCAGGGAGTTGGCCCTTCCATCCACGCTGAGAAAAGTGGGGGTGGTGCCTTTCCCAAATCTCACCCATTTTTATGACCCACACCCTTCTTCCAGGGGCCTAGACGACTCAAGACTCTGGGGGTAAAGACTATCAAGGGTGTTATGGACTTAGATCTGTGGCTAAGGCTAAAGAAAAAAATCCCTCAACCTGTGATGAATTGGGGTATTGATGGGTGAATGGACTCTGGTAAGGTTCTATCCCAACTGATGACAGAGCCTGGAGACCCCACTTCACCCAAATCCTGACAGCATATGTGAAGGCTCCTGTGGTTCCTGTGTGCATACCCCTGTGATATAGCTGACGACAGTAAACACACCTTGTTTGCAGTGCCGTGGACCAGTGTTTAAACACCTAAGGGATTCTACCACCTTCCACCCACCAAAGCTCAACCTCCTAATGACCCAGCCTGCTGTTTGACTCTAGATACAGCTCAACACATCTCTGGGCCCTGGGCCTCCTGCAAGGCTGTGTCCTCCGGAACCTACCATTCTCAGTGAAGGCTGCTACAAAGAAATTCTAGAGGCAGTGGGTCAGTCCAAAAGGAGCTTGGGAGGCACAGTTGGTTTAGCCTACATCCAGAAGTGGAGTGGGGCAGCAGCAAGGTTGCCAAATCCCACAGTCCCCACAAAGTCACAAAATCCCATCCCTGCCTCGCTGCCCACCTCATAAAAAGCAGGGATGGTGCTGGAGAGTGGAGGACATGTGTGTGTGTGTGGTGTGGTATGTGTGTGGTGTGTTTGTGTGTGTGTGGTGTGTGTGTTTGTGTGTGGTGTGTGTGTGTGGTATGCATGTGAGAGTGTTATGTGTACACAGGGTTTGAGAGCCTCACCCTCACCCCCACTGCCTCTGTCATGTTGGCACTCTGAGAAGCTGAGATAATCCCTTGCCATCTGTCTTGTGTTGCTAACCCGCTCAGCCGGACAGCTGCCCAGGCCAAAGCTCTGCAGATGGGTGCAGGGGAGTGAGGGGCACTAAAGGAGCTGGCTAACTCCAAGGACCAGGCAGGAAGGATACTTGGTCCTCCTACCCCAGAATACACCTACTGTACAGAGGAAGAGAATAAAGCCAGAGGTGGGCTAGTCAGGACTTCCCCTGCTCCTGTTTTTGAGTGTGGGCTGGAGGTTGGGAGTGACCCTCCCAGCATGCAGTAAGACAGACAGGGATGGTCTGTGAACTTATTTTTGCTTACCCTCTTTTATGTGTATATACATCCCTCCCATGGCCAGGCAAATCCATCTCAACTCTTCCTCATTTTCCAGACATATCAGCATCAGGACCTTCAGTTTGTTTCCCAGAGCACAGAGGAAGGCACACAGGATATTTAGCTGGTAGACTTGCTGGTACAGACTCATTCTCTGAGATAAGGAAGCAGCCTCAGTGAGGAAGTGGGGGCTGGAGGAGAACATCTCTAGGTCTGCCTCCTTAACTGATCCCCATAATAGTCTCTTTCCCTGCCTCAGCACCCACTCTCAACCTGTGGCTCTGTCCCTCACTGGGCTCTGAGGTTTTTAGTTAAAGCCAGATGATCTGACTCAGGAGATGTCAGGATGGGTTAAGAAGGGCCTGGGGGGCTAGAGAGATGGCTCAGAGGTTAAGAGCACTGACTGCTCTTCCAGAGGTCCTGAGTTCAATTCCCAGCAACCACRTGTGGCTCACAGCCATCTATAATGAGATCTGGTGCCCTCTTCTGGTATGCAAGCTAACATGGAAGGAATGTTGTATACATAATAAATAAATCTTTAAAAAAAGAAAAAGAAGGGCCTGGGGAAGGATAAAGTTTTGTCGCTGTGTGGGTCCTCGCCTTCCCCCTCCCTGCCAGTCATCTTTTTCCTCACATGCAAACAGCACGCTTCCACATGCATACGCTCTTACTACAAGCTGTACCTATACCCACACAAACAGGTACTCAAGGTCATATGTGGTACCTGTAAACATAGTTGCACAGATACAAAGGTAAACTCAGCCTTGCAGGGCTACACAACACACAAGCCTCAACACTCACACCAAACATTGTCCTCTCTTGACCGATACACACTTGGGCTCCCAATTTCTAAATACCACCTGCAACCCCCAGCCACGCCATCGTGTGTAGGGAAACATCTCATCTAGTAGGTAAGAATCTGTTCTGTTCTTCCTGCCTGGGGAAAACACCCTCCCCAGGTTCCTAAGGCCTTGGGACTGCCTCCGGGCCTGGAGAAGAGCCCCTACCTCATACTCTTTTGGGTTCTCAGCCTTCCTAGGCCCAGGAAGAGAAAAGGAACAGGATCTTGTCCCTTGGGCTCCTTGGCAGGAGATGAGACATACCTGGAGCCACGGACTCCAGGCCTTGTCATACACACACCTCATACACTCATCTGCCCAGCCTTCACCAGTCCTCACACGCATTCGCACGCTGGCGCTCACAGCCACACTTGCCGCTACTCACAAACCACCCTCATGTTCACACAAGCCACTGTCACCTTGTCACCCAGTCAGCCACACTCCCAGGCAGCCTCTCACTCCTTCACACCCGGTTACAGTCCTACCATCCAGTCCCATTGCATCATAGCCCCCACCTGGACAGGCGGCCATGATGGGGCCCTGAGGTCAGCATCTCTCTGGCGGAGGCTCTGAGGCCCGCAGGACGGTCTAGTATGCAGAGAGACAGGAAGAGATGCCTGCCACAGAGGCCTGGAGGCTCCTGAATAATTCAGGGCAGTCACTGCTCTGGTGGCAGTGGCCTGTCAGCTGCAGGGGAAAGTTGGTGGCAGGGGTTGTTCTGAAAAGATCCCTCCCAGGGCTGCAAGGGAAGTCTGCCTAGTTTAGAGGTTCATGAAACCCCACAGGCTCTTTCTCTTTTCATCTTTTACAGGTGGGGAAACTGAGGCTCAAGGTTGCCAAGTAAGACCCCAGGCTCCCAGCAGCACCCCCTTCCCCATATATGTAATCAGAGAGCTTTTTTGGTCCTTTTGCCTACATGCAGATGGGAAGTGAGTGAGGACATAATCTAAGAGACTACAGTGTCGCTGGGGCTGGAATCGGAGAAGGCCTCTATCTCTTCACCTGAGTATAGTAGGCCCGCGGGTACTGCCTGATGAGTGAAGGCATCAGACAAGGGCAGCACAGTAATCCAAAGCCATGCCTCTACCTCTTAAGTCATTTAACAGACCTCTCTGTGCCTCAGTTTCCTTGTCTGTAACATGGGTGCCAAGGGCACTGACTTCATGGTAAAGCTTTGTGACAGGCTATTGACATGTAGTCTCTCTGTTATAAAGGCTCTAAGTAGCTAAAATTGTGGTATGGGAGCTGAAGAGTTCGCTCAGCATTAGGAACACTGGATGCTCTTTCAGTGAACCCTGGTTCAATTCTCAGCACCCACATAATTGTTCACAACCTTTTATAACTCCAGTTCCAGGGGCTCCAATGCCCTCTGCTGGCCTCTGCAGGCAGCAGGCACCCATGTACACACACATACATGTTGGGGAAACACCCATATACAGAAATTAGAAACAAAATAAAATTATTTTTAAAATAAAAATAAAAGTGTGGCATAGAAAATCTGGCCAGAGGAGAGCTAGCCTCAAAGCAGTGGTCTATACACACCCTCCCTGGCTGGGTACTGTGCCTTGAAAACCCTTCTTTGCTGCTGCCCCCTCTCCACCCAGTGTCTGTCACCTTCCCAAGACAACAGCTGTGGTCTTTTACAAAGTCCACCTCACCCCCAACTTCAGCACCCAGATGGCTGATCCCCTATGTTTCATAGGCTTCTCTGCCTCACACACTGAGGTTGGCGCAGGGTGGGTTTTCAAGTCCTGGTCACCCTGTGTGGTGTCTGCAAGCTAGGCTGTCTCTGCAAACCAGCAAGGTCATGGGTCTGTTCTTGCTACCAAAATAAAAATGTCCTCCTGGTCAGAGCCTCTTAAAAGATCAGGCTGGGTGGTTGTGGAGCATGCCTTTAATCCCAGCAGAGGCAGGCAGATCTCTGTGAGTTCAAGGTCAGCCTGGTCTAAGAGTAAGTTCCAGGACAGCTAGGATTACACACAGAGAAACCATGTCTCGAAAAGCCCCCCCCCAAAAAAAATCAGAACGTGGATGCTTTGCTCAAAGACCAAGCATCAGGTTCCCTGATCTGAAGGGTCATCTACCCAAGGCCAGGGTACCTGCAGTTAGAGGAAAGTGGCATATGATTGGCTTGCCAGGAAGGCAGGCACTCACTGGTTCTCCAGAGCCCTGAGCCCAGAGATTACGGAACATCCTCCACATTTGATTCAAAATAAAAGCCACAGCAAGCCATAGACCCGAAACTTAGACGTCGGCGGAAATTAAAATAGCTTCTCGCTGTTTCCTGGTTTCAGTATTCTGGACAAACTCGTGGAAGCCGAATCAGGCTCTGGGCTGTCTCTCTGACTTTGTTTTTGTGCTGTTTCTGCTTCACTGGGACCTCAGCACATGCTTTTCTTCCTGGAGCTGACCCTGGCAGGTCTTGGGGGATCATCTGGACCCCAAGAATGAGGCCAATCCCACCTGAATGTGCTCACGCCCATGAACCCCCCATGATTTTTGTGATCCCTCGGGAGGCGAGACTAGGGCTACCCCAGACACCCCTCCCCTCAACTGCTCCCCACAAGGTTTCCAGCAACCCCCCGGCCCCTCCCTTTTCTGGGGAACCTTGCGGCTGGGCCCGTGCCTGCGGCGAGTCTCACCCCAGTATTATTTTAGTCACAGACAGACACGAGGCAGATGGTGACAACATCCCTTCCCAGCTCCCCACTGACGAGAGCCCGAGCCGTTGCCGCCCTGAAGCCTCGGGGTTCTTCTCCCTCAGGAATATTTCAGTCCCGACTCAGTGGCTAAATGTGGCTGCTCGTGTGAGACAAGCACACATCTGCGCCTCCTCTTCCCTGCACCCTGCCCAATTCCAGGGCCCAGTTGAGAGTCCCTAGGATGCCCTGCCCACCTCAACCCTCCCTATTCCCCCTCTGCTCCTCTGGGTGCCTGCTATGAGCACGAGGAGAGGCAGCCTTTGTGCCCACTTGACAGATGGGGAAACAAGGGTTCTGAAAGAAACCAGAGCCCAAGAGTCAAACATTAGGAGAGGAGACATAGGCATCCCTTTATCACTTCCGTCTCCACCTTCCCATCTCCGTGCGAGCCTCCAGCAACCTTTGTTCAGGGTCACAGACAGTCCCAAAGGTGTTGCCAATCTGGATGTAGCTACTGGGGGTGGGACAGGGGTGCAGGGGGGGTGGCGGGGCGTGAGTGGTGGTTGTGGTCCTGTGGTGTGCTGAGTCGTGTCCAGGCAGACATAAAATAAAGTCAGGACAAGATGGTGTCACCTTAGCCATTTGACTTCCCTCTAGGATCTGACCTGGGCTCTTATATCACACTGGGGCTCAAGCCTGGTCTAGCCCTACCTGCCTTCTCCTGGCAGGTTCTGGCTCAGAGGCCAGGAGCATCCAGGGCAGGACGGAGAAGTTCAGGGCGAGGGAGCTGTGGCAGAGGACAAGACTAGTACCAGCTGTACAGGTACTTCGTAAATCACTCAATTTCCTGGGCTCTTTGCGTTCATCAGTTAAATTCGGAACAGTAGTATGCCCCTTTGCCCCTAATTAGGTATGGAGACCGCTAGATTCCCAGGCCACTGCCAATAAATTTTTTTTAATAAATGATGGATCGCTGAAATTAACATCAAGCATGGCTCAATTGGGCTGATACTCTTTGGAACCTCAGCTTTACCTTGGTGGTCCACTAAGAATTGAAGTTGGCCCCTACCCAGCTCCCACAATACAAAGTACTTGCGGCCATTTATATGTAGGTAGGCACAGGACAGGGAGCCCAGGCCAAAGCTAACAGGGCATGGGAGATGGGTTAAGGTTGATTTGGTTCTCAGGCCCATTTCTCCAGCCACCCACTGACTGGCCTTGAGAGCTGGGGGTGCTTCCTTGGCAGGTGAGGACATGTTTTCCCAGTCAGACCTCCTAGATGTGGGTTCCCAGCTGCCTCCAGCACAGACCCCATCCTCTACCTCAGCTGGCCTAATTCTGTAGGGCTTGGCCAAGACACACACTAGCAAACCTTCAGAACAAAAACACCAATCCAGCTGGGTGTGAAGACATAGTCTTTTAATCCCAGTGCTTGGGAAGCAGAGGCAGATGGATCTCTGGGAGTTCCAGGCCACTTCTCAAAAATAAAGCAAGAACAAACAAAACCCCACCACTACCCGTCCCAGTGACCCTCACACCCCTACAGAGGCCTCCAAACTCACACTGTTCAACAGGAGGCACAGATGCAAAGATGTATACAACTCAATGTTTGTGATAAAATATTCAGTTGGCAAACATCTTTTTGTTTTGTTTTTTGGAGACAGGGTTTCTCTATAGCTTTGGAGCCTGTCCTGGAACTAGCTCTTGTAGACCAGGCTGGCCTCGAACTCACAGAGATCTGCCTGTTGCTGCCTCCTGAGTGCTGGGATTAAAGGCATGTGCCACCACCGCCAACTGGCAAACATCTTTGTATTGCAGGGCCCACCATATATCATGATCCCAAACACGTGCAGCAGAGACTGTGAAGACACAAGTGGTAATACCCAAGCCCAGCCCAGGTCCCCAGCTCAGGTACACAGGTGGACACAGCAGGATGAGTGGGGTCTGTCCTCTGCGACCAACCTGGACAGGAACCAAGCAAGTCTTGGCAGATCTGAGACAGTCTGGGTTGGAGACAGGGGCCCTTGGAGGAGGAATGGCCCAGGTCAGGATCAGCTCTGCAAGCTCTGCTTTGATAAGACTAGAGCCTAGCATTCATGGCCCACGACAAGCAGGTCTTCTGTGGTTAAATAGACAGAAACTGGGCTGGAGAGATGGTTCAGGGATGAAGAGCACTTTCTGCTCTTCCAGACCTGAGTTCCATTCTCAGCACCCACAGGGCAGCTTCCAACCACTGTAACTCCAGCTCCAGGGGATCTGTCGCCCTCGTCTGGCCTCCTTGGGCACAGCATGTACATGATGCAAATAATATAGGCAAAACACCATACACATCAAAAATAAATCTTTTTTAAAAGGTCAGGAATTGGCAGGTTTGGTGGCATATGCCTATGACCCTCGAACTGGGGAGGCTGAGGCTAGGTATTGATCTACACAGCGACATAGTGAGAGCCTGCCTGAAACAAAACAAACCCAGGCACAAGGGCACATACCTTTACTCTAGAGCTTAGGAGGTGGAGTCAGGGGACTCAGTAGTTGAAGATTATCCTTAAACTGGGCGGTGGTGGCACATGCCTTTAATCCCAGCTCTTGGGAGGCAGAGGCAGGAGAATCTCTGTGAGTTCGAAGCCAGCCTGGTGTACAGAGTGAGTTCCAGGACAGGCTCCAAAGCTACACAGAGAAATACTATCTCGAAAAAAAAATTAATTAAAAAAAAAGATTGTTCTTTGTGGCACGCCACGTCTGCCAGCAGAAGAGACGACCACAACAGGATTCTTCTT